>AZHD01000008.1:6150-95530 GCA_001636815.1 Niveomyces insectorum RCEF 264 | reverse complement strand
GGGGTCTGGGTCTGCCACCCGATGAGAAAGCGAAGACCCGACGCGGGCGTTCTTTTGCAACCTCATTTCAAACTTTTCGTCTCCCCACGGATAACCCACTCGCCCAGGCCCGGTTAAGGACTTCCACGCCGCGTCCCTTTTTGACGCTGGGCGTAAAAAATCACAATTTGGCTTATTAATTTCCGTCTCGTCAAATGTCTGATTCTGCTATGTATCCATCTGTTTTCCTTGTCCTCCCTGCCCCTTGGCAGCATCCTTTTTCCGTTTGTTTCCTACGTCGCGGTAATATTACTTTCCCATCGTCTCCTTCTGCCGCCTGTCCTGTCATTTCCTTGCCCTGCTCTGTAAGCGCCGCAAAAAAAAACCGGCTAACACGGCACCATCTCGTGCCCCTTGTCAATTCTCGTCGACTTCTCGACTCGTCCACTTCTCGACCGTTATTTGTTCAGCCCAACAGTGAACAAGCACGTACATAGCTAACAACAGGCTCAGGTCTAGCTCATCGGCCTTTTTTTTAATGACGTTTTTGTGCTATGTCCTGTTTCTCGTTGCGAAATACATAGTTTTATACTAGTAGCGAACTTTATTTGAATGCGCCGTGCCGACGCCGCCAACCCTACAACTGCCGTATCAGCAAACTCACACCGGAGCGGTTTCGGTTCCAATGTACGTAGTCGTGGCTGTACTAACTCGTTTCTCACGGAAACAAGGTACGTCTAAAATCCGTAAAACAGAGAGGTGACAGCCCATGTAGGGATCCATTTGGTGTCGAGGCCATGGCCGGCATCCCGGGACCCACCCCGCTCGTTTTTCTTTGCTCGCCTTTCACGCCCTTTGGAAAACAGGAGGAAAACCATAGAAGCCAACAAAAAGTGGACCGTCCTCCGGTTCGGTGCTTTGACGCATGCCCATGACCCGGCCTGCTCGTCGAATGAGCAACGGGGCTCTTGTTCGTTGATTTTTGGTCCTGAGACCCGTCTCTATTTGTGCTAGTTCGGAGTACATAGCAGCCGATTTACTTTCCTGTGATTATGGATCTCTTGTGTGGATTTCTATTTTTTCTTTGAGATTTTGGTCTGCAAATCTTTATATCTTTATATCTGCTGCTTTCCTCTTGCTTCTGTTGCTTCTGATCATCTAGCTTTCTGATGTCCTACCTCAGTGTTTCCATCATTTTGTTTTTTTACTCGTTCATTATCCTTTGAAGTCATTTCACACCAAAAGTTCTAGCATAGATCGGGCTCGAAAAGCATAGGGTATTCCTACTGGTTTTCTTCGAGACGGTTCATAACTGTTTGTCCTGTCCAGGAGGTTTTCTAAGGAGGTTCTCCGTGTTTGGTTTGAAAAGACGTTGCTTTGTTGTGATTTCATGGTGTCATAGAGATTACTTTGGGCCTGACACAAGAAAAAGGAGAGAGAGAGAGAGAGAGAGAGAGAGAGAGAGAGAAAGGACCACAAAACAGCGCTCTGCTTCTGGTACTATTTGCAACTCGTCGTCTCCTATCTGTGCATAAGAAAAAGACGTGGTGCAAAAATGACGGACCGACCAACGACGATCACAGAGGCCCAACAGGTGCAGCAAGCCCGAGAGCACGAACCGCAGCTCACCACGATGCACCATCACGGTAAGATGGCTACGGACTTTGTAGTCGCTAATGGGAACGCAGCTCATTTTCCCTTTTTTTTGGTTTGCTGACCGCTTGCATCTAGGTGGCTTGAGCCACATCGTCGACGAGCTGGACGAGCGTGATGCCGAAGAACGGTACCGCGAAGAGGCGGCCGACAACAACACCACTGGTGTGCACATCCACCTCACGGACTCAAAACAGCCTCACCACTATCACCAACAACCGCGACAAGAACAAGATGAAGAGCAGCAACAGAACAGCCACGGTGGCAGCCAGCACGCAGAAAGTCTGTCCAACAGCGAAAACGACACGATCATCGTGGCCTGGGAAGAAAACGACCCCGAAAACCCCTACAACTGGTCAAATGTAACTTCATCGTCTGCCCTATCCATTTTTTTTGTCTTCTTCTTCTGGCGTGGCCTTGTGGCACGTTTTCTGACATGCAGCAGACTAGAAAAATCGGCATTCTGATTACCACCATGTTGACCATCCTCAACAGCACCATGGGAAGCGCGCTGCCGAGCAATGCCATTCCGTACATGGCTAAGGACTGGGGAGTGACATCGAGCACGCAGGAAGTGTTGCCCATGTCCATGTTCCTCGTCGGTAGGTTTTTTTTTTTCTCTGATGTTATTTTTGTTGTTATTTGGACTTGGATAGGGGGTTTTTATACTTGCCTACCTGCTAATACGGTTCTTAGGTTACGTTTTTGGTGAGCTCCAGAAGCAGCAGTCCTGCATTAAATAAAACTTTTCTTTTTGTTAATTTTTTGTTTGCCGGCATCTAGGCCCCCTCGTCTGGGCTCCGTTGAGCGAGCAGTTTGGCCGCCGCCTCCTGACCACCGTCACGTTTGCCATCTTCATGGTCTGGACCATGGCCTGCGCCCTCGCGCCCAACTGGCCCGCGTTTCTCGTCTTCCGGCTCTTTACCGGCATTTTTGCCAGCGCGCCCATTGCCATCGTCACCGGCATCCTGGCCGACGTCTTCGGCTCCGCCCGCACGCGCGGCCGCGCCATGTCCATGTTCATGGCCGCCACCGTGTTCGGCCCCCTGTTTGCGCCCATCATCTCGGGTTTCTGCTCGGCCTCCATCGGCTGGCGCTGGACGTTTTGGATCGGTCTCATATACGGGGGCGCCTCGTTTGTCCCGCTGGTCATTTTCTTGCCCGAGACCTACGGGCCCGTCCTGCTGATGTGGCGCGCGGCACGCCTGCGGCGGGAGAGGCAGAAAGCCATCGACGAAGGGGGCGGCGCCACCCCAGCCGGCGCAGCAGCAGCAGCAGCAGCAGCCAAAAACATCGTCGCCCCGCACGAGCTCGAAAAGAAGACGCTGCGCGAGCTGGCCGTCGTGGTCCTGACGCGGCCGGTGCGCATGATCATGTTCGAGCTCATTGTGAGCTGCGTGTGCATCTACCTGGCGCTGCTGTACGCCGTGTTCTACATGACGTTTCAGGCGTTCCCCCTCATCTTTGAGGGCATCTACGGCTTCTCCCCGGGCGTCGACGGCCTGATCTTTCTGACCATCGGCGCGGGCGCGGCGTTGTCGATCCCCGTCTTTTACGCGTACGACAACTACATGCTGGCCGCCGTCGAACGCGGCGAGCCCTGGACCCGCAAAGAAGAGTACCGCCGCCTGCCGCTGGCCTGCCTGGGCGGCCCGTGTTTCGCCATCAGCTTGTTCTGGCTGGGCTGGACGTCCAAGGCCGGCATCTCGTTCGTGTCGCCCATGCTGGCCGGCGTGCCCTTTGGCCTGGGCTTTGTGCGTACGTGTTGTACCTCGTTTCTTTTGCTTTTCTGTCCTTCTCCGGCCCTTCCGCCCTTCAAGACATAACCGTGATCAAGCGTGCTAAATTCAGACTGTAAAAACTTTTTTTCTAGTGATCTTTATTGCTCTTCTCAATTACGTTACAGGTTCGTTTCTCTCCACTATCCGAATTGGCTGGCTTTCTTCGTTTCTCTTCCTTCTCGTCCGAGCATTGCATACTGACCTTTTCTGCCAAACACTCTGAGCAGACGCCTACGAGGTCTTTGCTGCGTCCGCCAACGCGGCTACGTCCTGCTGCCGCTCTCTACTGGCCACGGTGCTGCCCCTAGCGACGACACCCATGTTCACCCGCTTAACCATCTCGGGCGCCTGCAGCCTGTTAGGTGGTTTCGCCCTGCTCATGTGCGCGATTCCCTTCATTTTCATCTGGAAGGGCGAGCGCATCCGAGCCGGCAGTCGGTTTTGCATCGCGCTCCGTGAGCGGAAGCTGGAGATGCAGCGGAAAGCCGAGGAACAGCGGCAACGACAGCAGCAGCAGCAACTGCAGCATAGCGAGAAGTCCCTGCAGCAAGCGCCGCTGTCCGACAAGGACGGCGAGACATTGCCACCACTGGTTCACGAGCTACAAAAGGAAACCGTTTAAGAAAAGTACATACCGAGAAAGCATGATAAGTAGAGATGTCTAAGACGTTTGATAAAGTTAGATGGCTACTTTAGATTGGAATAGACGAAAAGCCAGCAACTTGCGAATAGAACCTGGGCACGGAGGGCTTCGATACAAAACATACACCAAGATAGATAGGCATATGGGAAGCAAAGAAGAGGAAAAGCGTGTTTGGCATCTCTGCCTTTTTTCTGTAAAAAAGCATTTAGAGTTTGATAGGACAATTTTCTAAGACATCTGGATACGACTAACGTCAAACAAATACGAGTGTTCTATCGATTTCCTGCTGACGTTGATACTGTCTCTCTTTTCACTGTTATCCTTGGTATTTGTTGCAGTACAAAAGAAAGCATAACCGCATTGACGATCCTAGTAGTTAAACAAAATACGCCAGAAGAGAAAACAAAGAAAATGCGCAAGTAATCGTGAAAGCAGAATGAAAGTCAACAATGAGGAATGGCAGTCGCCTAATATAACTGTACTCTCGCGTGTTCTGCCTCTGGTAGCTGTTCCACGACATGTAGGTGGAAACCAAGGCGACTATCAATAATTTGATTGTGATATTCATACCATCCCGTCGGTCAGTCGTATCTCAGGCTCTGGTCGAGCGTTTGGCTGGTCAAAGCCGATAAGTTGCTTTCTTCACCTCCACTACGAAGAATCTTCTCCAGCTCGGTCCCAAACTCGAGAGTGCTTTCCATTAGTGGTGGCTGTGCTTTGGTTGGTCCATTCCACGTCATGTATTTAGAAGGTGATGAAGCCTTGTCAAACGGCCTCTTTACCGGCGTTGTGTCGCTCTTGATCGAGCAAGCATCGGCTGGCTTGCTTTGAGCCTCCTGGAGATTCTGAAATGGACTGGCGCCCCTAGCTGTTGAGCCGCCGACAGTGGTGGCTAAGTGTTCGTCTATGCCACCGCCGCGGTTTTCAAGACGTTCTTTGACTAGGTATGCCTGTATCTTTGCATACGCTTGCGTGACAGGTGTGGATGGAGCCGTCAGGGGCGCCGATGGTTTCTCTTGTGACTGAAAATCACTGTCGTGCTTTTTTTGATATTGCTGGTTTTGTGCAAGTGACGTCCGTTCTTGATTTTCTCCAACGTTGACCAGCTCGCCGAATATGCTTTCGATGCCCTCAATGGTGTCTTGGCTTTGGCGGGAAAAGGTTGGTGATGGCGTCTCTGTATTGGCGCCCTGCTTGTGGCTTTTCTGCCTTACTGCACCGGTCTCCAGAAGCGACTTCTTCCTTTGAGATCCAGGACGGGACCTGATCACTTCAGCCTTTACGGCGGGGGACAATGTTTCCTGCGGCCGCTCTTCATGCCCCTCGGGGTTCTTGCTTACCGTGTGCGCAATATGACCTCTACCACTACTCACAGGAGGTGAAATGCAAATGGCCGGACGAGAAATTGCCAAGCTCCGTCTCGTAGGGATGATTTTGCTCATGCCATATTTGAAGGTACCTCCAATGCCCCGATAAAAAGGCTTGGTCTGCTGAATTGACTCTCTGTTGCTGTTATCCCCCCCATCTGAGAGCCAATTCCCGGGCAAAACAGACCGGCTCTCATTTGCGCCGAAATAGGCGCCTTGATTTCGCTCTGTAATCCCGTCCCCCAAGGGAGTATCACAGAATTGAGCTTCTGATGTCTCTGCGGCAATCCTCCACCAAGTTTCAGGAAAGTGGTAGGCGTCAATGGAGGGACCCTTGAAGAGTCGTGTCCCATCGCCTGTTCCGGGGTTTGCCGCTTCGCAAACAATTGGTGTTTCGTTTGCGTCTTTGCGAGATACAAAGTCACTCAATGGAAGTATCTCGGATGTGGCTTCGCAAGGCGTATCGTAGCCCAAATATTTTTTGGTTGGCGAATAGGCATTACTAGGACTTGCGTGCCGCTGGTGCTGAACGACGCAAGACAAGTTTTTTGAATCCTTAGCATCAAGTTGCTCAATTAGGCTTTGCCTCTCCTCTGCCATTTTTGCAGTAGCTGACAAGGAAGTGTGGGAACGCAATATTGATTCTTGTGGTAAATTTGGCAATTTTTTGAAAGCACGAAGCTCCTGCTCTTCGAGATGTGGGCCATGTTTCTGCCCTTTTGAAGCAGAAGAAGCTTCAGTCGACGCACAGCCGCGGTTTGACGGACGGATATCCTCCTTGAAGTGGCTGTCAAGGGGAGTTCTGCAAATGCGCTGCCGACGTGGTGTGCTTTCTGGCGCTATTCTGTGCGTGGGATTGCCAATCTTCTCTGAAGAAGCGGATTTGGGCTTGCTTTCTCCATCTACAACGAGTGGTAATGTTCTCGATTCGGCCTTTGAGGTTTTCGATCCGCTGATGGGGTTGAGTCCTGTAAATTTTGCAAGTCAACAAGCAATTCAAGCTTTATATGGCTGGGTCCGTTTGCAGAAAATTCTTATGACGTACGGCCCAACGACGAAAACTGGAGCTGTATGAAGCCTTTGCGACTCGGCAAAGTTTGAGGACGATTTTTGCTGGCAACGCCTCCACATTTTATTGCAGGCGTATGTGCTGCAGGCGGCGCTGTGTTTCCGTCGCTTTGACGTCTCAGCACATGTGCATCTTTGCTCTCTTCGAAGTCTTTGGTAACCAAGGGAGGCGGCAAAACCAAGGAGCTTATGCGAGACGCCTCGGACGCACGCGACGGACCGCGAACGTGTTTGGTACCGTGGTCAGCTGCCACCTGAAGAAGGCATGAGACGTTGTGGTTTTTGTTTGAACTATGTGGCAAGTCGGGGTCATCATCATAAGCAGTGTTGCCGCCGCTCCGGCCATTATTGGAAGACAGCCTAGGCCTGCCTAATG
Organism: Niveomyces insectorum RCEF 264; assembly: GCA_001636815.1. NCBI lineage: Eukaryota > Fungi > Ascomycota > Sordariomycetes > Hypocreales > Cordycipitaceae > Niveomyces > Niveomyces insectorum. The sequence continues at coordinate 88,663 of AZHD01000008.1, read as the reverse complement.
CAACAACGTGTGCTTCGCGGGCCTCGTGAATGCTGCCGTCTGTATCGGTGGAGCTGAGTGACTTTGATTGGCCATGGGCACGGTTTGGGTCTATGTTCTCGGGTTGTAAAGCAGAAGCAAGTGGTGTCAACTGTTGCTGGGTCTCTTTTGCATTTGAAGTGTTGGGCTTAGTTGTGCCCAAGACAGCGCCGTTTTCCTTTCTTGAGCCTGTTGAGATTTCGTCCTTCTTGACACTGGCTAACTCTGTTGAAGGGACAGGCTCTTGCGGTGGCAAACCCCCAGATTCAATCACCGCTTGCCGAGGCTCGGTTGCCGCGAGCGAGGAGCGCTTCCAAGCCTTGATTATCCAAGGACGGGCGCTACGAACCCGGCCTCGAAACTCAACGTCCTGAAGAGGCTCCGCCTTGCAACTGGTCTGTAGACCGAGAAAACCTGCCAGAGGCATGAACGCCGAAATTGGTCTTGCCGTACGAGGCATGTTCTTTTGTGCATTTGCGCCACTGGACGTGGGCTTCTTGCTCGGTTGGCCACTTCCAGCAACGGCTGGCTGAGCGCGGTGTCTTTCTTCACCGCCGCCTGCTGTCTCGGCGCTGTTGCAAAACAAGCCACCGTCGGAGAGCCCTGCAGCGTCTGACGGATCTTCGCTGATGGTGGACATGATTGATCTCTTGTACTGGCGAGGCACCTGCGCGCGCTGCTCTTCTTCCTTTCGAAGTTCTGCCAGCATCATTTTGTGTGTCAAACGACGCACCTCGGCACGGCGGGCAGCCGCAGTGAGGTCGCTGTCGTCGGTTGTTGTCGCGTCCAAGGGGCCACCGTGGGCAGCCTCTGTGAATGTGGCGTGGCGTGGGTTCCCGGTGCCATCCACTCGAACGCTGGGGGTGCTTGAGCTGGAAGATCCAGCTATCCCTTCGTCGACCCGTTGTCGCTGTGGGCTCAAAGTCGGCGACGTCGCCGACCTCGAAATATTGGCGCCGGGATGTGAAGCAGCACCGGGAAGCAGCAGCTCGTCGTCGCTGTCTGTCTCATCGTCAACCAGATTTTCGAAGCCAGGAATCCTCGGCACGGGGTAGCGAAAGCTAGACGTTGGACTAGACGAGAGAACGCGGGACTGAGGGATTTGGGACCGTGGCGGCGTGGCCGAGCCGATGGTTGACTGTCGAGCACGGGTGTCCACCAGTCGGGCAGGCGGCGGCAAAGCCGGCAGGGGACGTGGCCCGCCGCCGGACGGCATCGAGGCCGCAGAAGGCTTTTCACAAAAGCAGAAAACCATGGAGCTCGCTGAAGAAGATCTTTTTTGTTCTCTTCTTTTCCGTTTCCTTTTCTGGTATTCGTTTCGATGAAGTCGTGATGAGGGAGGATAGAGTGAACTTCAAAGAGGAGTAACGAAAAATAGAAACAAACTTGACTCTCGACGAGGCGAGGCTCTGAAAAGTTGATGAGACAAAGTACGGTCAGGAAGAACCAAATGGCGCCGGGAACGTTTACAGACGACAAGATGTGTTGATGTTGTTGTTGTTTTCTTGGAAGAGAGCAGTGACCAAGGGGGAAACGCGCGAAATGGTTGAAAGGTACAGAGGACAACAAACGAACAGGCAGCATTGGCCTTTCGGGAAGGTACGCAATACTGACGTGAAAATCGAGGCTGGTGACTTCCGTTTTGGAGGAAGAGGGCTCCGTGCGTGGCCTGTTTGAATGGCGTTCGTTCCTGCCTCTTTTGTCCGTCTCGCACTTTCCCAAAGGTATTGATTCTCTTTCATTCCGAGTTGCACGCCGTCGTACTTTCCCAACACAGTCGAAGCACAAGGGCTAGTCACCAGTCACACGGGCCCGTGGATGACATCAGCAGATGAAGTGAAGCAAAGACAAGGAAAGAAAAGAATGAGTGAGAAGCCGGTGATACGACACACCGGAGACGTGCAGGAAACGAGTTCATAGAACAAAAATTCAACGTAACCGAAACCGAGAAAAACAGACGTGAAATATTCATCATATACACAATCCAAAAAACCAGGTTTCCTTCTATGGCGTGACAAACAACGTGCAAACAAAAGCAATTTGGGGTATCCAAAAAAACAGACAACCGGCCGAGACGAAAAAAAAATACAAAACATGAGAAGCATCATATAACCATTAAAAATATATATGTTCACTGGTCGACAGTAGTCTCACATCTCTTCCCAGGAATAATCTCCCCAAAGATCACCGAGATTCAGCCCTAGGAGCTCCAGGTTGAAGTCTGGGTTTATCAGCTGTTGAGTCGGTTGGACCTGTTACCTGTCAGTAGAAGAGGGGCAGGGAGTCCAGGAGACGTAAACCAAGAAAACAATCGAATCCTACCGTTGGCTCCGTGCTTGAGTTGGCCATGCTGGCCATGTTCGCCATGTTGGACATCCACCAGGCCGTCTGCGGCGCTGTTACATCGGACGGATTGGCGCCAACGACGACGCCGGCGCCGGTTCCAGGAGACGGACCGGTCCCGGTAGGAAGAGGAAGGAACGGGGTCATTGGCTGAAGAGGTGGGTCAGGTTGGTACTGTATCAGGGCGAGCCAGGGGTCTTTGTCGAGGAACGGGAAACTTGCCTTGGTCAGGTCGGTGACCCCTTCGGTAAGGGGCCCGAGCTTGGTTGGCTGTGCGCAGCAATCCGGGCTCAGCATCTGCGGCTGTTGCCCCGGTCGCTGAGCTGGCCGATGCCGGTGTGGCTGGGGCTGGGGCTGCTCGTCCTGCTCTTGCTGGTTTTCTTGCTGCTGCACCTGCTCGTGCGGTTGCAGTTGCAGTTGCTGCGGCTGGGCCTGCGGCACTTGCTGCTGCTGCAGTTGCAGTTGCTGCAGCAGCTGTTGTTGCTGGGCAGCGGTGCCGGGCGGCTGTTCTTGCCGGGCGAGCAGCTTGCAGTGCAGGTTGACGAAGCGCTCGGCCGACGCCGCCTTGGCGGCCTCGGGCGTCTTGTCGCCCAGGTGCGCCTCGAGTAGGCCCGTCGCCGCACACATGATCGAGTAGCCCCACGGCTCGTTGTTGCCGCAGCGCAGCACACGGTCTTCCTTCATCGCCAAGCACTTCTCGAGCAGCTTCTTGGTGTGTTGTGAATTCACCATGATCATGTTGGTAGAATCTAAACAAGTCAGAAGAAAAAAAACAAGCAAAATTAAAAATAAAATAAAAAAAAACCCACCTCGCGACTGAAGCATGGTCACGCTGCACAAGTTGATCGACAGCGTCAGCGCGTCCTCGCGCAAAAAGTTGAGCGTCCGCACGCCCTGCTCAGCTAGTTTGTCGTGCAGCAGCACCATGTCCCGCGCTGCGTTGTAGTAGATGATCTCTGAGTACTGGTACTTGGAGTTGGTCTTGCGTAGCTTGAGGTACGGCTGGTGCAACGGGATGATGTACTGCCGGAGCTGGATGTGCAGCAGCGTGTACGCCAGCAGCGGCGTTAGCTTGGCTCTGCAAGCGGGATCCCTGCCGTTGATGCGCCGGTCGGCGTCTCGCTCGGCGATGGCCCGGACGTCCCACGACGGCAGCGCGTCGATCTCCTGCGTGATGTCGTTGGTGTAGCGGATGACCTGGTCGTAGTCCAAATCGTCGGGCGGGCCGGTCAGCACGCGGCTTAGCTGCAGACGCAGCGACAGGCTCTGGCGGCTGAGATGCTGGTACGAGGAGAAGGTGTACTCCTCCACGGGGCGCGAAGGCGGCAGCTCGGTCGTGTCTTCGTCAAAATCCTCGTCAGCCAAGTTGCGCGGCGTGTGGACGTCGAACCGCAGGGCGCTCAGCAGCGTGGGCAGGCCGTGGTCAAAGGACGCCTGCATGTCGAACTCCTGGATGGTGGCCCAGATGCGCCGGCGCATCTCTTGGTTGTACACGGACACGGACCCGTGGATATGGCTCGGTTCGCGGTGCAGGCCGACCGACACGGCGTCTTGGGTCAGGGCCCCCGACGCCTTCCAGAACCGCTTCTTCTTCATGGTGTTGACGCGCTTGGCCAGGTAGGTGAGGCACGCAATCTGGTAGTGTACGAGCTTGCGGTGCTTCTGGCTCTGGCGCTGGCTCCACGCCTCGCAAGCGCTGACCCACTTCTCGGCCATGTGATGCGACTGCGAGACCATGCCGACAAATTTGCCTGTCGGATTGCCACGCAAACAGCTCGATATAGACATCATGGACAGCAACAGCGCCGTAAATGCGGGCGTGCGTGGGCGGCCAGGCTCCCAGAAGGCATCGTAGTCGCGCTGGAAACTCGGAATGTGCACGATGCGGTGAACCTGCTCGAACTGGTCAAGGTAGATCTTGACGAGAATGTTCATCTCGTCGCGATCCGGCAGCAGAGCCTCCAATTCTGGATCGGGTTGGGCAAAGCGTTCCTCTCGCTCCTGCTTCCGCCTTTGACGATCTTTGCTGTTCTGGTGGTGCACGTGCAACGGCCGCAACCATTCTTCGGCCGTCTCTTTCATGAAAGGGCACAGACCAGTGAGCTGAACCGGAGCGCATGGTGTCAGTTGTCTTAAGAAGATGCCGAAGACGGAATGAGCAGGAAAATGAAACTTTGCAAAATTAAAAGCTAGACTGACCTCGCTGAACGCCATGCAGGCATTGTGTGGCCCAAAATACCGGGTCTTGAACTCTTTGCCCCGGAAGAAGCGCAGTTCGTCACCGGCTTGCGTAGCCGCAGCGCCCCGAGGGCCATAGATATGCTCGACAAATGTGGTAGGCGGGGATGGAGCACCGCGACCGCCGTCCGTCTCGGCCGGGGTAGAGTCGTCGTCCTGCAGGGTGGTGCTGCCGTCGGACGGAGCCGCCGCCGCCAGGAGCTTGTTGGACGATCCTCCGTTTGTGGCCGAGACCAGCAGCGACTTGAGCTGCGCCACCTCGAACTCCAGGCGCCGCATGCGGTCACCGTCGGTGATGGACGACAAGCCATTCGCAGACCGATGTGTGTCGCGGCGGTATGGCGGGATGATGCCGGATTCCGAACCGCCACCGCCGCCGCTGCCGCCGCCGCCGCCTCCGCCACCATGTGTAGACCCGACGCCGGCGCTGGCGGTAAAGGCCGCGAGCCGTGCGTCGAAGCTGGCGAGCGCGCCCTGCGACAGGCCATTCTTTGCCGGCGGCGCAAGGCCCGGGCGCGTTTCGTAGGTGCAGCGCTCCGGAGTGCCGGACTTAATGCACCGTTCACAGGGGAAGCCGCGGTCGCACGAAAGCTTCCTTCGGCGGCATTCGAGACACGAGAGTCGCACCCGCTGTCGCTTCCTAGGTGGCTGGTCGCCTCTGTCGTCACCGCCAGCGAGGCTCTCCGTACGCCTGTCATGGTCTTGGCCGGGCGAGTGCTCGGGGACGGGTGTGGAGCGGCCGCTGCTGGACTGCTCTGATGGTGCTGTTTCTGGGCGCGCCATGTCGAGAGAGAGGAGATAAGATAACGAGGGAAAAAAATAGACCGCGTGGGTGTGACGAAATGAAACACAAGACGGAGCTATGGAAGAACGGAGAGAAGTATATAAAGAGGAAAGGTATGACAGGCTGTGGCACGCGACTCGGCGGTGCCCCTGAAAGGCGATGCTATTTGGCTTGATTGAAGAGGCTTTCGTCAATTGCGTTTGGGCTTGTGGGAGATTGGAGGGTAACACTGCCGCCGCACCCTTGCCGTATGTACGTTATTGTGAGACCCCAAATGCCGGCCAAAGCGTCGTCTCCTGTAGAATGTTTGATATCAAAACTTCTCTCTTATTATAAATATTGAGGTTACAGTCGGTCGACGGAAACGCAAGCTGGACAGGGCGGGCTTGCATCATGCAGGAACCGAAAGAATACTCATAGAAGGGGGGAGAATTCACCGAAAAGAACGAGACGGAGCTTGCTGTTAAAACTTGCAAGGTCACACGAAGAGTCAACGCACTCATCTGTCCTCAACATCGCCAACTGAAAATTCAAGGCTCCGATGCCGCCAAAAGAAAGGCTTGCGGAGAGGCGCGTCGGAGTTACGAGATTGCCGAGGGCTGGCCCCACTCGCTGACTCAACTTACCTAATTGTTGCTTTACCCCAGCCTTCTTCCTTAGAAATGGCTAAACAAGCAGCCGGACAAGCATCGCCTGATTTCGGTCTCGGCCTCCCGAAAGATTCAACACAACATACTTTCTTTGTCAATTCATCTGATAATGTACCAAGTTCCCTGACAGTGCCGGTCTCGCCGTTAGAACATATCTAGATAATCTTGATTTATCACCACCAGATGACGAAGCACAACCACGTGGATGGAAATCCTTAGACCCGGTAACGGGCTGACGTTGCGGGGAAAACCTCGTTCAGTTTCAAACCGGGGGAGAATGGAGAAAGTGAATGGGAAGTCTCGCCATAGAGGTTCGGAGATAGATTTAAGATTGACGGGCAGATCGTGATGTTAAGCGATGAGAACCACACCGCCTTTTGCATGTACTTTGTACCCCACTTTTCTGCCGGGCCAAAGGCGCGTCTCCAAAATACAAACCGCGTCTTTGACTAAGCCCCACCGAGTGAATAGACAACACACGATGGCAACTCGAGCACTTTGACCTTTGCATATGAAAACTGCGGACCGACCGATTGACAGACACGAACGACAAAAATAAAGAGTACGGCCGATGCCGCATCCATAGCCCTGGTATGGCCCCGCTCTCGATCCCGGTCGCCTCCCGGCTGCCTTCGTCGCTTCGCATCGAACCCTCCAGCGCCGCTATCGCACGTGTGTTCAGCCGCCTGTCGCGCCCATCACTGCTGTCATTGGCGCTGGATTGGCTCGACGAAGGCAACCAGGCGTTAACCGCCCCATACTTGAGGCAGCGGAGGCAAAGAAGGAGGAGGAGAAGGGAACGGGACGACGACAACGGTGAAGAAGAAGCAGCAGAAGAAGAAGAAGAAGAAGAAGAGGATGAGGAGGAAGGGAACGACGATGACGGCGACTTTTACCCCCCGGCATCATCGCTGGAAGAGCTGCAGGACCATTACACCGCCCTGCAGGCGCGCAAAGGCTCCAAGCGCGAGGTGCTCGACCGCGTTCTCGAGGGCGACTGGCGGCACGGCATCAGCCTGTACCAGCTGGCCATGGCCGATCTCCAGTACTTGTACGACCACCCCACGAGCCAGAAATGGACGGCATTCCGGGTCGTGCCCTTGAAACCCGAGCAGAGCAAGGGCAACGGAAACGGAAACGGGAGTGATGACAGCGACGCCGCCGTGTCGGCCGTGGTGGACCGGGCCGCCCTGGCCGTGCCGCGGTTCCACCCGTCGTCGTTTCTGCGCAACCTGCAGGCGCAGATCCTGCCCGACGTCAAAGTCCACTACCAATTTGACCGACACAAGCACCTCCCGCTGCTGCTGCTGCGCATTTTTGTGCTTGACTCCCCCTACAACACGGCACGGGCCACGGCGTCCGTCGACGGCGCCGCAGCCACGGGCTTCGCCACCATCGAGGCGGCTCGTACTATCTACGTGGCCTTTCCCGACGCGGCGCCCTACGTGTTCTTATCGAGCGCTCAAGTGGTGGCCGCCACCAACAGCGGCGGGCCGTCTGCGGCCGGTCCTGCCGCTTTGTCGTTGTCGTCGCCGTCGGCAGCCGCCGCTGTTGCAAATCCGGTGCCGCCGGCGCCGCCCCAACCGCCTGCCGCTAGCAGCGGCAACGGCGGCCGAGGCGAGACGCGAAGTCTACGCAGTCTCGTGGTGGAGGCCATTCCGAAAGCGCTGTCGCGCCCTAGGGCGCGCTATGCGCTGCAGCCGACCAACTTGGCTACGCGCAACTTGGCCGAGCTGCTCCACCGGCGTGGCGCGGGGCGGACGAACACGGCCGGCGGCGGATGGAGCATCTACGCGGACGAGAAAATGATAGAGTCCCCGCTGAGCACGCTTCTACCGCCAGCGGCAAGGGCAACGGCTCCCGACGCGGCCAGCGACAAGGAGAACACCCTCCACGGACCAACAGCAGCCACAACCAACAAAAGGAGGGCCGCGTCGCCGGAGGCGGCGCGAGCGGCGCGCGAAGCCAAGCGGCGAAAACAGGTCGCGGCGGCGCGGTTTGGCCCCTCCGCTCTAATAGGCGATGGCCGCGGTGTAGAGCGCGTGGACGTTGTGATGCAGGACCCGTTTCTCTACCCGGCCGGTGTGGGCCGACCTGCCGGTGAGGAGGCGGACGGTGACGAAGACGAGTTAGAGCATTCGGCGCTGACGGACCGGAGGCGGTCTAGAGGGGGGCGCCATAGCCAGATTCATGCGGCCTTGGCACGGGAAGCCGACGAGGAAGAAGAAGACGACGCAGCAAACAACAACGAAGAAGGAAACGAAGACGGCGAGGCAGAAGAACCCGCGTGGTGCCCACGCGTGGCGTTTACCTTCCACGGCCCGCACGTTTTTGCAGGCATACGACAATTGGTGGAGGCCGGTGTCATTGACGGTGAGAAGATGCCCGGGTGGTTGACAGGCGAGGAAGGGGTCACGGTGGGAGCCGTGCGGCACGGCCGGATACGGGGTCACAAGGGTTCTGGTATGCTGTGAGCCACCAGCAGACGGGGGCCGCTGGCGTTCTTGGCGTTCATCTGTCGGAGGGCTGCACCACCGGATGATCATATTGCGGGTTCTATTGTGTACGGATGGGGAATATAACTAATGCATGCATGCAGCCCGGTGTATGCAAGAAAAGAAAAAAATTTCTATGGCGCTTTTTTCTTTATCCATCTAAGCCAAACATTTTGACGCTGTTGGCCCATGCGGCTTCGCACACCGTCTCGACTGGCACGCCTTTGATGGCCGCCACAATCGTGGCCACCCGCTCAATTGTACAGGGTTCGTTGCGGCCCTTGACCATGGCGCCCTCTTCCCACTTTTCCTTCTTCACGACCTTGAAGCGCTCTGGTACTTGGGGCTCTTTTTTCTTACTGCTGTTGTTGCTTTGTTTTTTTTGCCTTGAGGGTGCCGGTGGCTTGCCGTTGCTGGTCGTTTCCGGATTGGTGGTGGTAGCCGTCTCTTGGGTCGCCGCAACAGCCGCTTCCGCTTGCTTGGCCGCTGCCGTTGCCTCGACGAGGTATTGCCAGCCTGCGTGGCTCGGCCGCACTTCACACCACGGGCCGTCCGTCTCGAGCATGAGCCGGTCCAGCCGGATGGCCCGCACCACGTCGCAGTTCTCCGCGGTCTTGAGACTGCACCCGTTGACCCCCAGGTACAACCCCAAGTCCATCAGCGCCTCGGCCTCCGCGATGGTGCCCGTGAAACTGTGCACCACGCCGCCCCGCGCAAGCGTCTCCAGCCGCGGGCCGAACTGCGCCTGCAACAGGCGGACGAAATCGTCGTGGCAGGCGCGCGAGTGCAGAAACAGCGGCAAGGGCCGGCCTGCAGCGGCCAGGTCGGCGGCGAGCGCCAGCTGGGCGGCAAAGGCGTGGCGCTGCGTGCTGGCGGCACAGTAGTGGAGGCGGTCGTAGTCGAGCCCGATCTCGCCGAACGCAACGAGCGCTGTGGACGGAACGGCCGTCTCAATTAACGCGCGCAGGTCCGCAACGATCTGGGCCGACTTGGTCGGGTCCACTTCGTTGTCCTCGGCATGCGGTTTCGTCGGATCAGGTCCACATGCAGGGGTGTGTTCGGCAGCGTCAGTGTTGGCGTCGGCATCGACGTCCTCGTCCTCCTCATGGTGCCGCGTGTGGTTGCGTTCAAAGATGGCGCTGCTGCAGGGGTGAACACCGGCGGTTGTGTAGACGGTGCTGGCTAGCAGGCAACGGGGTTAGCCGCAGTCGGGGAGAACTGGGCAAGACAAGACAATACAAGATAAAAAAAGGAGACAAAAGGCATACGAAATTGCTCCGCCAGCCTCAGGGCGTCGCGGGAGCTCTTGAAACTGGAGCCGGTCACAAGCAACCTGGTGCAGCCAACCTCACGGGCGCGTTGGATAACGCCGGCCAGGTCGTCGGGGTGTCGTTGCTTGCCATAGTAGCGGCCGCGGTAGATGGGATCGGCCAGGTTGATGCCAATCTACTAGCAGCGCCCGCTCAATTGTCAGCCCCGTCACGTCAGACCTGCCAGAGCGGGACAACAGAGACACACAACAAAGCCCCTAATGGCAACATAAAACATACATCAACGTATCGTGGCCGGTAAGCCGAACCAGCCGAGAAGGCGCCGGGGGTGGCCGAAACCGCAGCCGACGACGACATCGTCCGAGCGGCCGTTGCTGTGGCAGCGTAGGCAACAAATGTTTGTGTTGACGACGACGAACGGAACAGGTGTTGGGAACCAGGTCGAATCAGCAACCCCCTGGTAAGGAATGTCATCGGTGGAAATTGCTCATCTGAGGAGAAATGCAGCTGCTCAGACGGCAGAATCGCGGTAAGCGGCCCGCCGTCTTCGGATTCCCAAAGAAGACACTCCTCAACTCAATGGGACTTGTGCGTATCAAAGGCCTCCGGGAAAGGCTTCAAGGCGCCGGAAGTCACTTGATGTCACTCGATGGTCCATAAAAGATTCCCGAAACAAAATCCGAATATCCGACGAAGATGAGTCACCGATAGACAGAACCGGGTCTGTGTGCAACAAATAGGAAGCAAGTGGATACGGCTGCCTGATTGCTGGCGTGTCTGCCCGAAAGCTGTTGACGGCGGGTGACGGACCGGCAACGCGCTGTCTCGGGCGGTATATCGCAATTGAGTGCGTGCAGGTTTCAAGAGGCCAAAAGCGTGTTCTGCGTGTAGGATTCGCGTTGAGAGGGGTGAGTGGATCGCATAGCAAAATTAGTCATGCAGAATAAGAACAATCATTGGTCAGAATGAGAAACAACGCTGGCCCCACCGTCATTGCTTACATATAGTTTTGCCTACCAGATTACTAACCACGTGTTTTCGCTCTTGCTTTTCCTGGCATTTGTTTTCCCTCCGCGCCACCGTCGCGCCCCCACCAGGTCGACGCGTTAAGAGCTAGCAATCACCGCGTAGCGCATTTAAAGTGGCCGACGCGGTGCACGACTTTTCTCTCTTCCCTTTCCCAGCTGTCTTCTTCATCTCAACAACAACAACGAAGAACCTCGCCTTCAATTCTTCTTTCCCCCATGCTTCCCCAACATATGCCCCTTGTCGATTGATTTGTCTAGACCAGGGCGTTTGCGTCTTGAACCGTGAGAACTTCGACATCGAGGCGTTTCGAGAACTACTTCTCGCTCAGTTTCGCCAACTCTTTCTTTTCTTTTCCCACTCTTTCATACACAACACACATCGCGATGTTTGTTCGCAAGCGTGGTACGTAGCCTTTGCTGGGTTTTCTTCGCTGCTCTTCACTGCTTTTCACTGCTCTTCGCTGCGTCTTCTACCTTCCCGCTCGTCGGCCGTGCTAATGGTCAACTTTCTCTCCAATAGATGGACGCCAAGAGCGCGTCCAGTTCGACAAGATCACAGCTCGCGTCTCGCGTTTGTGTTACGGTTTAGACATGGACCATGTCGACCCTGTAGCCATTACACAAAAAGTCATTTCCGGCGTCTATGGTGGTGTCACGACCGTACAGTTGGACGATTTGGTAAGTATCTTGATTCTGTTTCTTGCCCTTTTTTTTCTTTATTTTTTTTGTGCTTTCCTTTTTTTCTCTTTGCTAACGTGTATCTTAGGCTGCTGAAACAGCTGCGTACATGACCGTCACGCATCCTGATTACGCCGTTCTGGCCGCGCGCATTGCCGTGTCCAACCTCCACAAGCAGACCAAGAAGCAGTGGTCATCCGTTGTCAGCGACCTGTACCACTACGTGAACCCCAGAAACCGCCAAGCGTCGCCCATGATCTCCAAGGAGACGTACGAGTGCGTCATGCGCCACAAGGAGGACTTTGACTCTGCCATTGTCTACGACCGCGACTTCAACTACCAATACTTTGGCTTCAAAACGCTGGAGCGCTCGTATCTGCTCAAATTGGACGGCAAGATTGTCGAGCGGCCGCAGCATATGATTATGCGCGTGGCTGTCGGCATCTGGGGCGACGACGTCGAGCGGGTTATGGAGACGTATAACTACATGTCCAACAAATTCTTCACCCACGCCTCGCCCACGCTGTTCAACGCTGGCACGCCGCAGGCCCAGCTTTCGTCGTGCTTCCTCGTCGACATCAAGGACGACAGCATCGAAGGCATCTACGATACCCTGAAGACCTGTGCTATGATCTCCAAGACGGCCGGTGGTATCGGCCTCAACGTGCACCGCATTCGCGCCACCGGCTCGTACATTGCCGGCACCAACGGCACGTCTAACGGCATCATTCCCATGCTCCGTGTGTTCAACAACACCGCGCGCTACGTGGACCAGGGCGGAAACAAGCGCCCGGGTGCTTTTTGCATCTACCTGGAGCCGTGGCACGCGGACGTGTTCGAGTTCCTCGATCTGCGCAAGAACCACGGCAAGGAAGAGATCCGCGCACGCGACCTCTTCCTCGCCCTGTGGATTCCGGATCTGTTCATGAAGCGCGTCGAGAAGAACGGCGAGTGGACGCTGATGTGCCCCAACGAGTGTCCCGGCCTGGCGGATTGCTATGGCGACGAGTTTGAGGCGCTGTATGAGACGTACGAGCGGGAGGGCCGCGGCCGCGCCACGGTCAAGGCGCAGAAGCTCTGGTACGCCATCCTCGAGGCCCAGACGGAGACGGGCAACCCGTTCATGCTGTACAAAGACCACTGCAACCGCAAGAGCAACCAGAAGAACTTGGGCACCATCCGCAACTCCAACCTGTGCACGGAGATTGTGGAGTACTGTGCGCCCGACGAAGTGGCCGTATGCAACCTGGCCTCCCTGGCTCTGCCTGCCTTTGTTGACTACACCAACGAAGTGTATGACTTCAAGAAACTGCACGAGGTGACGCAAATCGTCGTCCGCAACCTGAACCGCATCATCGACGTCAACTACTACCCGGTGCCAGAGGCCCGGAACAGCAACATGCGTCACCGTCCGATTGGTGTGGGTGTCCAGGGTTTGGCGGACGCGTTCTTGGCGCTGCGCATGCCCTTTGAGTCGCCGGAGGCCCGCCAGTTGAACAAGCAGATCTTCGAGACCATTTACCACGCCGCGCTGACGGCGTCGTGCGATCTGGCGAAGATCGAGGGTCCCTACACGACGTACGAGGGCTCGCCTGCGTCGCAGGGCATCCTGCAATTTGACATGTGGAACGTCAAGCCGTCGGAGGACCTGTGGGACTGGGACTCTCTGCGTCTCAAGATCAAGGAGCACGGTATCCGCAACAGTTTGCTGATGGCGCCGATGCCTACGGCATCGACGTCGCAGATCCTGGGCAACAACGAATGCTTTGAGCCGTACACGTCCAACATCTACCAGCGGCGTGTGCTGGCGGGCGAGTTCCAGGTGGTCAACCCGTGGCTGCTCAAGGACTTGGTGGACATGGGTCTGTGGTCGGACAACATGAAGAACCGCATCATTGCCGAGGGCGGTTCCATCCAGAACATCCCCAACATCCCAGACGAGACCAAGGCCCTGTACAAAACGGTGTGGGAGATTTCGCAGCGCACGATTGTGCAGATGGCGGCGGACCGCGGTGCCTTCATCGACCAGTCGCAGTCACTGAACATCCACATGCGCGAGCCGACCATGGGCAAGATCACCAGCATGCACTTCACGGGCTGGAAGTTGGGTCTGAAGACGGGCATGTACTACCTGCGCACGCAGGCGGCTGCGCAGCCGATCCAGTTCACGGTGGACCAGGAGGCGCTGCGCGTCAAGGACACCAACACGCGGTCGCTGGCGCCCAAGAAGCGGGCGCCGCCGAGCGGCACGTACCACCTGAGCTCGCCGTCGGGGGTGCCGCGGCCCGTCTACAGCAACGGCACCAGCAGCGACAATGGTGTTGTCGGTGTGGTCGCGGAGGCGGGGGCAGCGACCACCAACGGCAGCAACGGCACGCTGGCGTCAAACGGCATCCCCACGCCGAGCACGACGCCGCCGCCGCGGGCCGCGGCTGCGCGCCTGGTGGCTTCGCCATCGAAGCCGACGCCCTTCAAGGCAGACTTGGAAGAGGGCGAGTCCCCCAAAGCGCTGCCGACGGAGCCGGTTGGCAAGCCCAAGATTGAGGAGCTGGCCGACCCGGCGCTCTGCGGCAAGAAGTCGCAGAGCGAGGACGGTGACGAAGACAGCCAGGAGCGGGAGCACGACATCTACGCGGATGCCGTTCTTGCTTGTAAGTTTTTGCAACAGACTTGATGGTTTTATTTCCATTCATTGTGTGCATTTGCTAACCCAACACAGGCAGCATTGAAAACCCTGAGGCCTGCGTCATGTGCAGTGGCTAGAAAGTGATTTTTGTATGATATGATACGACGCCGGCAAGTTGGTTTGTCCTGTTGAGAAGGAATAGCGGCCCGTCAGTATTTTTTTTTTCTGTTTTTTCTGTTTCGGCAACGACAAACCTTGGTTTTAATGTTCTAGGTAACGGGTGAAGGGCTTATATGAATTTTTTGTTTTATTTTTATTTTGCTTTGTTCACACTGTTTTGTCTTTATTTTGCGCAGAGAAGAGACAGAGAGAGGCAGTAACCGAATCATTTCTTTTGTACACGATGATTTCCTGTTGCCCTCGGTGTAACCTTGCAAGCCACGGCACCGGCTACATGCAGAAGCGAGAAGAGAAGTAGGCAGCTTGTGTTCTGCATTTACAACCCTGAGCAAAGTGTCCTCACGGAGCAGGGTGATCTCTTGATCCTCAAAGTTCTTATTGATAGCTTCGTTGGGCTGGGTATCCCACAGGTTTCCTTCGACGTCGTCTGCTCTTCCGTAGCTGGACTCATGCGATCGCTTGATTCTCACTGTGTGAACTTTCTCTCTGCTCAACAACGGCCTCATCTGGTGATCCACCTCAATCTACCACCGGCTCACCAGTTCTACGTTGGACCATCCTGTTCTCCCTCTCTCTGACTTTCCCTCTCTCTTCAAGCCACCCATCGACGTCTCACGCCGCACCACGTCTCATTTCTTTTCTTGTCACATTTGGCTCGTCCGTGCGCAATGTCCTGCGGCGAGGTGTAGCACGAGGAGAACCCACAACGATTTGCGTCACGCAGAAGGTTGCCAGTGTGTGCTGCAACGAGTCGTGTACAACTAATTGGGGTTGCTTTCAGTGATTTGCAACTCATCGTCCAATTTCTCCCCATCCCCCCTTTTCATTGTCAACTCCGGAGTAAAGCCGGTTGGTTTGCTCGTCCATGGAAAAGTTGTACGGTTCATGACGCCCAAGCCAGTTACGGGTTAACAAACCAACTGTGCGCTCCCCTTTTTCGTGGGGCAGGGTTGCAGCGATCTCTCCGATCTGTGGCGATCCGCAGTCCAACCCTCCATTTCCCCCTGGTTCGTCCCTTGCTTCTCCTGCCATTTCCTTTTTGTCTTGTTCCTCCGCCGTAGCCTATCTCGGCCGGCCTACAACTATTGCATGTACTGCCAATCATTGCCATGCGTGCTTTTTGCCCAAATTTCTAGCACTTCAAATGCGGACGTCGCTGCTGAGTTGCTGGACCACTCGCTCACAAGGGGCCCCAGGAAAGGTGATGCGAAAACAGCCATGCCACTAGCGGGACGATAAGAGCGAGTCATGGCCTTTCGCGAGGTTCGTCTCTGTTTCTCGCGTCTCCAAGGCGGCCTCCTAGCTTGGCCAAAGGGCTCAGCCAAAGGGAGCCAAAAGGGAGCCAAAGGGCCACGCAAAGTACTTTCCCAACACCGAAAAGGTTCATGTACATTTTTGCGCCACATCTCAAATCACTCGCCAGTTCTATGTCGCTTTCTAGTTAGCCTGGAGGATCGCCGCAGCTAGCTAGCACCAAGAACCTGTGGCTTACAAAAAGCTATCCAGCCAGCCAGCCAGCCAATTTCAGCTGAGCAGATCCTTCTTTTTCAGCTGGGCCGCACACCCATCTTGACCCGTCCGTCACCGAACTTTGCCTTTGCAGGGTGGAGCCCCTTTTATCAAGCTCCTGAGGTATCAGTTTTCGTGGCGTGCTGCTTCTTTGTCGTTGTGGAGTCCGGTTGGCATCACGGCAGCGTCCACCAACACTTGTTCGTAGAAGATCGTCCAGACGTCATGTTCGGCTCGGGCTTGTTGAGCACACCAACGCGCTCCACACGCTATAGATCGCCCATCATTTGGTTACACAGCTGTGGTGGTTCCCTCAACTTATCAAACCGAGGCGGTCAGAACAAAGAACGAGTTCGTCCTACAGAGTACGAAGTACTTCGTACATCGTGTACTGCTTCTCCGCTACGATGCAATCCTCCTACTTCGTTGTTGGCCTCCCTCTACCATCGCCCTTTCATCTTTCCCTTTACTCATTTCGTTTTGCTTCCCTCACTCGCTGTCTTGGCTACATACTTTCGATTTCGTACATTCGCTTCGCAAAATACCTCTTTGTCTGCTCTGTTTGGTTTCCTGGCCGCAACGTCAAAAGCCAGACCCAGGCCAACATCGTGAAACCAGTTCATCGTCGTGCATTGCTCTGTTGACACTTTTTTCTCGTAATCTGCTGTATTACTCTGTACAACTACACCACAACAGCTAGACATAAAACGGCTTGTGTCTGCCAGGTCCTACACGTGTGGGATTCGCCCTCCCTTTGCTACGTACAGTACCTGCTCTCCGCCGATCCGGCCATCTCGTTCGGCTCCTGCCCTTTTTCGGAACCCCTGCCCACATGGTCAAAGAAAAAGTAGAGAAATCGACGTCTGCCGTTGTCCCAAAGAATCTGACGGTCGTTTGCCCGTCCGGCCTACGGTTTGTACACTTCCCATACGCAATGGGGTAAGAAGGCGTGGTCTTAGTAACCTCCACTACAAAATATCACACTCTCTTATCTTTTCCTCTCTCTCTCTCTTTCTCTCTGTCACAGGGTTGGCGGCGAACTTGTCCTTGCAGAGTAGTGTGTCATAAGTCGTAGCTTCCTCTCGTTTGTACGAAGCTGGCAAATAAGTTTCCCCTCCCCCGTCTGGCGCAAACGATCAGCTTCGTAGGGGTCGCTCTTGCCTTTCGACTTGTATTCGTCTATTTTCTAGTTCGGCAGGGGCGCGTCTTGCTCTTCGTTCCTTCCCCAACCGGACAAAGAGCTACACGCACGTCGTGTCGTCTGCTCCTTCCTGCTTGGTCACAAAAACGCGTCTTTCAGGGCGTGCGCCCGTCGAACCTTCTCGTCGTTTGTTGTGGTGTTTGTTCGTCTCGGCAACGGCCCGCTGTTTATGAAGCTTTTCTTTCCTCCCTCCCTTCTTATTTCTCACTTTTTTTCCCCTTCCTTCTTTCTTTCCTTCTTTCCTTTTCCCCTTCTTTTCTTCTTCCTCACAACCTCATCTTTTCGGCTTCCGTTTTGTGACCCACCATTCAACGCAACAAAAGCTCCAATCTCTTCACGCAAGGGTACGATTTGGTCTCGTTCGCAAGATATATTTATCCCTTGCAGTATTCCTTCACTTTTTGTCTTCCCACTTTTTCCGTCTCTCTAACCGAACAGTCCCAAGCCTCTATCCGCCTCCGACTTGCCTGTCTCTTCCTCGTTCGTGCTTCTCACGCGTGCTTCGCCTTTCGATCATCACACGATCTCCAAACTGGTTATTCCCCTCTGAGCGAGACGTCAGTTCCGCCCTATTTTGCGAATCTAGCACGCTGGTTTTCTGACTCTGGTAAGTAGCCTACCTTTAAGGGTAATCAAAAAAGAAAAAAAAAATTTCCGGAGCGGTTCCATTCGCCTCTGCTACTTTCGGTCACTCAGATTTTTCTGTACGACTCCGCGTGTCCAATTTTCTTTTTGCATCTCCTCATCCTCTCTGCACATCTCTGTGTTCCTTTTTTACTTGTCACCTTTCGTGTTCTTGTGGTTCTCCACGTACCCTTTTCACCTCTTCTCTACTTTCCCTACTCGAAAGCACAGGACAGAACAAGCCATTGCCGTTCACCCATTGGACAGAAATCTTCTCTGTTCAGTTATTGGTGCCATCGTCCTTCACGGCTGCTTGCTTGTGCGTTCCTATTCACTGTCAGTGCTGCTCAGCGAGACGTACGATCCATCACAGTTCGCTTCGTACGGCTGTGCACATATTTTCTTCCCAAAGTACAGTAATTTCACTGCACGCTGGCTTTTGATCACTTTTGTTGAAATTTTTTCTGGTTTTTATTTTTCTATTGAACCGTTCGACTTCATACCAAACTACACAACCCTACAAGCCATTCTCACTACCTCTTTGTCCCTTCCTTTTTCTGAGACGTCCGTTCATGCTTCCTTCATAGGTATTTGAGATCTTTTGAACCCATACTGACAGATTTTCTAACAGGATAACCCCCCTTCCAAAACACACAATGGTTTTCCGCAACGGTGCCCTCGCGGTCCTGTTGGGCTCTGCAGTTGTCACTGCACAATTCTCCGCTCCTCCTAACTTTCCGGCTTGCGGTGTGCGTAACCGAACCATCCTGCGTATTGTAGCTGCCTCTGGTTTGCAATGCTGACAGCATACTACTGACAGACGACTTGCATCAACAACATGTTCGGCCAGTCCAACGCACTGGGGTGCTCCTCCTCGACGGACTTCGATTGCCTTTGCAACAGCAAGAACTTCTTTTTCGGCATTCGTGATTGTTCTTACGAGTCTTGCAACAGCGACTCGAACGCCGCCGAAGCCGTTTCCTACGGCGTGTCTTTGTGCTCGTCGGCCGGCATCATCGTCCCCACAACTGTTGTACGTTTAAGGCTTTTAAGAGCCCGTCGTCTTTACAATTATGACCCAACGAAAGCTAACAAATCAAATAGGCCGATGCTGGCGCTACCGGAACCGACACTGGCACAATTGCAACTGGTACTTCAAACAGCGGAGCTGGTGGTGCCGGTAGCGCTGGTGGCACTAGCACTGGCACTGGCTCTGGCACTGGCTCTGGCACTGGCTCTGGCGCTGGCGCTGGTAGCGCAACGGCCACCGGCACCGATGGCACTGCCGGTGCGGCTCCGACTGGCACTGCCAGTGGTGGTGCCGGTGGTGCTGGTGGTGCCGGCGCGTCCGGCTCTGGCAGCGGTGTGAACAGCAACAGCACTACAGGCGGTTCCGGCGGTTCCGGCGGTACTAGCGGTACCGGTGGCTCTGGCGGCTCTGGCGGTGCTGGCGGCGTTGGGGGTGCCGGCGGTGCTACTAACACCAACTCCGCCTCAGGCCCTGCCGAAACCAGCGGTGCTGGTGGTGCTGGCGCTTCTAGCACCGAACAAACTACCTCCAGCAGCTCTGGCTTGGTGAGTTAGGAACCCTAGTCTTTTCCTTTACAGGGAACGGCGTGCTAACATCAAGCTTTTCCCAGTCTCCCCGAATGACCGCGGCACCTGTTGGAATTCTTGCAGCGGCCGGTTTTGCGGCCTTCTTGCTGTAATACATCAACATCTATTTGTTGATGTAAACCAGCTACAAATTACGACTACAACACGCGGTCTTCTCTCGACAAGTCGGTTGACTTTCTCGCCAACTATGAGTCTTATCCCAGCTCTGCTGATTCTCATAGTGGCTGGCAACCAACGGGCACAAGGCGGGATGGATTTTTTTTTCTGGTTTTCAAAATATTATGCTCTGCAATGGTTTTCTTTTTTTCGTTTCGAAATAGTACCGAAATCTGCTAAACGAGGATTACCGAGCTTGGCAAGTGCCGATAATATTTAGAATATGAAAGGGATGCAAGAACGGGCTCATAATTGTAATGTCGATGATTTGATCTGCTCAAGGCAGAATTTTAATGCAACCTCTTTTCTTGTTATGTTGGAATGTGTATCCCCTTTCCGCCAAAGCACTCACCGTGTTATCATGGGCTCTTCTTCAAAGAAAATGAGCCCATTGGCTTCAAGAATCGAGGCGCTTTGCTAACATACTTTGAGGACTCCGTCCGGTCTCATAGTACTCTCGAAAATATCTCAGACGCCGGCGAACCTATCGAAACCCACCTCGCCTTGCGTTTTTGTATCTTATGAGTCTCTCTCCGACTTTAGCAAATCCTAGAGCTTTTTGGGGGGGTCTTTTAGCCTTTCCCTCGTTTCGCGGTGTTATGTCTATTCTACGCCTGCTTTGCATACTCATCAAGACTCTCGTATATGCCGTTGTCCGCGGCTGAGGTAAGTTGCATTATTGTTGTCTTTTTCTGCATGTTTGTTCCATCTGTCCCATTATGTTTTCTTGGAGATTGAAAGCTAACAAGCCAATGTAAATCTGAACTTCTTGGGGACGGTTCTTTGCAGCCAATCGGAGATCCACGAACATCGCAGCAAGCCGACGGACGCCTTCCGTCCCTTTGGATCCGCGCCCATCCCATATCCGGCCGTTGGCTGTTCAACCCGGGTCTGAGTGTACGAAGCTGTAACGCAACCTACGCCGACGCCGCCTCAATTCCCTGGTTTGAGGCGTGTGTGTCTATAAGGGTACGAGTGTGTGTATACGGACGGATTGGTTCGAGATGCTGGCTTCTAAAAAAAATTAAATAAAACGGCAATTTGACGAGGAAGATATTTCTGCCTGCTCTTTGGCGTGTTCGTCCCAAAAGGGCAACCCAAAAAGAGACCTGATATAAGAGTTTATCAACCTGCATGGTCGTTTTGCTGTTCCCGCCCCGTCCCGTCCTGCCAGGGTTGATAACGATCCTCAAAGAAAAGAAAAAAGACACGGGAACCCCCTTGCTGGGACGACGCCGCAGTTGGCATGCCGCATTGCGGTGGCCCGCGTGTTTGTCTGTTGACTTGGCGTTTCTTTTTTGTACTCTATGATTAATCTATCTCCTTTTGAGAAAAGACCCCCTACTTTCTTTTGTCACTTATCAGGTCCGTTACGTGGTCTTGGGCCCTCACCACCCGTTGCAGAAAAAGGGTCCTTGGTCAGACACAAAGTGGCGCGGACGCGGTTCGAGATTGGGGAGGAAAAAACGACCCAAGTTGCCGTGAAATGCTTTGTTGCGTGCTTTTTTAAAGCCCAAACGAATGAACGGGACGAGGGGGAGCCGGAAGAGGGTAAAGCAAACACGACAGGACACGTCTTACGATGTATACGGGGTCTGTCAATCGTTTTTCGCTCGCGTCTTCCCTTTCAATATGTGGGAGGATGAGGATGTGTGTATTACTCTATCTTCCTATTCTAACAGAAGCCCTGTGGGCTGGGCTATAACCGGTGTGGGCCAGCACGTGACACACGTCACGTGCCAGCCCACACAACACTGCCCCGTAGCCCATGGCCACAGCATAAAAAACAAATAAAAGGGGTTAAAATTAACCATACATGAGTGCAAAAACGGCACGAAAAATAGAGAAAAAATTAGGGTACAGGCTCCCAGGGTTGACGTCAACTAGGACGTTATATATGAATAAGAAAAAAGGAAAAAGTAAACGAAAAAGAGTCAAAGACGTTGACAAATGTGGTGGTCGAAAGAGGTTTTGGCGGACAGGTTATTTACTCTGTGGCACTCGCTTTAGGCCCAGCAGGTGAACAAAACGCTGGTGCAGCGCCTTCGTCAGGGGCTTGGTGAGACCGTCTGCCGCCATTTCGGCCGCCGGAATGTGCTGTAGTGTAAAAACTTTGTCCTCCACTTGCTCAATTATCCATTTGTACCGTATATCGAGGTGACGGGCGCGTGCTTTTTTGTGAGGGTTGAGGCAAATAGTCCTGGCGTTCTGACTATCGGTAAACAAAAGAAGAGGCGCCGGCTGCTGCTGCCCGAAGTCCGTCAGTATGTCACCAACCCACTGTAGGGCTTTGGCAGCCGGTGTAAGGTTGACGAATTCAGCTTCCGTAGAAGAAGTCGTCACGAAAGTCTGTTTCTTGGACTTCCAAAGAACAGGGGCTCCGGCCACAAAAACAACGTAGCCGCCAGTTGAACGGCGAGAGGGGAGTATGTCAGCAAACGCGGCATCGCTGAATGCCAGAAGTGATAGATTTTTAGTGTACTGGCTGCCTCCCAGGGCCAGGCAGTATGATTCCGTCGCTTTGATATACCTCATCAGGTGTTTGGCGAGAGTCCAGTGCGCTTTGTCGGGGCCCTTGTTGGCTTCGGAGAGTCTGTTGCACGTGTACGCGATATCAGGGCGTGTGTGGACCGCCAGGTAGTTGGTCGAGCCCGTGAGCTCCTGGTATTCTTTTTGACGAAGAAGATCTGGCTCCCAGTCTGTAGAAAGCTGAAATCCCGAAGGCCAGGGGGTGGCCACACCGTTGAGATCGCTATAATTCAGCTTTTCCAGAAGGCTTTTCGTGTATGTTTGTTGGCCCAGAAAAATCATACGATTGGATCTGTCGCGATAAATGTCATGGCCCAGAAAAGATATGGCCGCGCCCAAGTGTTTTATGGCAAACTTTTCGCCCAGAAGACCGCCAACATGGCGTACTTTCGCCAAGTCTGGCCCGGCCAGCAGCACATCGTCAATATATACTAGAGCAACGATCCCTTCGTCGTTTTTAAACAAATATAGCTCGGAGTTGAAAACGGTGAAGCCTAGAGCTTCCATGGCTGGCTTTAGTGTATCAAACCACCAACGCGGGCTGCGCGTCAGTCCGTACAGGGCCCGATTGAGCTTACAAACCTTGTTTGTGCCGTCAGAAAATCCAGTAGGTTGGGCCATGTAGATGTCGACGCCGTCTGGTAGAAAAGCGTTGAGGAAGGCTACGGTGAAGTCGAATTGCTCCAGTTCGAGATCATTGACTGCGACGTAAGTTAGAAAAACTTTGAGGGCCGTAGATGAGGCGACGGCCGTAAATGTGTCTTCGGCGGACCATGTGTCTTGTTTTTTACGATTTCCGTAGACGACCCAGCGTGCTTTTGGCCCTGTGGGCTTCTACACAAGGACCCAGCGGCCGGGCAGGACCTGGGCACCGGCCGGACGGTCAATCAGCTGCTACGCTTTTATGGCCAGAAGGCTGTCGATCTATGCTTTCATCGCTGGTTGCCACTTGGTGGTGAAGTCTGGAGATTTTGCTACTTTACGATAGGTTTTCGGAACGCCGTCAGCTATGGTTTCAGCGGCCTCAACTGAGAGGTAGAGTAGCTGATCGTCGATCTCTTGCTCCAGTTCCTTGGCTGGAGTACCGAAGTCTATGTTCGAAAGACAGTATTTCCATTCCTTGGCTGACATCGTGGCTAGACCTACTAACGTCTTCTTTTTATTCGGTTTTCTGGGCCGTATGCCACTTAGCTTTTTGTAGTCGATACGTTCGCGTCGCCGAAGGCCGGTATATGGGCCGCCTTCCAACAACAGCTGACGGGATGGACCATCTTCGTCATTGTTTGCCTCGGAGACGACGCCTTGGTCATTATCCGAATCCTCTTCTCCGTCTTAGTCTTCGTTAGTGTTCCCTGCAATCTGATCCACTTGCTCGTCTTGTTCGCTTTCGTTGGTGGCCGCTTTTTGGGTAGAAATCGGTGGGGTTAACGGCTTGTGGGTAGGGTCTTTAGTGTGCCAAATGTCGGGATTTGTAGCCTGTATCGTCGGAGACGGTAGGGAGGGAGGATTGGTCGGTGAACCTCTCTCGGTAGTCGGGGAGGATTCGTTATCGTCGGGTAAAACGAAATCGCTGTCTTCTGTTATGGGGTCGCCGTACGGCGTTGGTCCCGGGGTCAGCAGCTGTGATCTGTCAGTATAGTCGGGAGTAGTGAATCGGGGGGCGGCCGCCGGAGCTGCTGGGGCTGTTGCCGGGGCTGCCGGCTCCGGTCCGGTGTTTTTCTTGCCGGAGGCCGGGGTTTTTTCACGGCGTGCTACTGTCAGCTAGCGTACGTCTGCGTCTTCCTGAAAATTGGCTTCGCCCTCTAGAACTTCCTGCTCTTCTTTGGTGAAGGGTACTTGGCCTTCGTAAAACCGAACTGAGGAGACGCGAGAAATGCGCCGTATGTCCGGAAAATAGACCTAAAAGATGCGGCCATGCTAGCCGTCGTAGCCGATTAAGCGGCCAACGGTGGCCTGGGGGCCGAATTTATCGGACTGTTGGCGGTACGCCTGCTTGATGTGGACGTACGCGAGGCAACCGTATGCCCTGAGGTGGTTGATGTAAGGCCTTGTGGCCTCTTCCGGTAGGTTTAGGGTACGAAATAGTCGCTCATGTGGCGACTGATTGTTGGGATTTGCCGTTGTTGGTAGGAGATTCGTGACGGTGCATGCCGTTTCGACGGCAAAAGGCTACAGTACGAGTGGTAGGTTGGCTTCAATAAGCGATGAGCGGGCTTTGGTACAGATTGTACGCCCGGCCCGTTCGGGGCGACCATTCATGTGAGATGTGTACGGCGTCGTGATAACGAGATTGACTCCCTCACGGCCAGCCCAGTCCCGGAGGCGGCTCGCACCAAACGGTACCGTCGATAGACCAAATTCGCTACCTCCATCTAGCCCAAGGGACTGTACGCGGAGGCCAGACTGTCGTTCGAAGTGAGCTACGAACTTTAGAATTACGTCAAAAACGTCGGCTTTTGAAACTACAAACTTGACCCAGTGGTATCCCGAGTACTGATCAACAAAGTGGACCATATAGCGAAAGTCTAGATGGCCTGGTTGGCATATGATAACGTCGACGCGAATGAGCTGGCCCGGAGTAGTGACCTCCGCGGCCGAGGCTCGGCTGATTATTTCAGTTGACTTTGCTATATGGTACGTCGGACAGTGCTTTACTTCCCCAGTCACGGTTAGGCCAGCGGTTTTGTAGGCTTTGGTGACAACGTCGGGAAAAGCGTGTAGCAAGCGTTTATGCATAACGGTGAAGTCGACGCTGGCCAAAGAGAGTTTTTGCCAACGGCGTTCTGGCTGAGGTTGGTTGAAAAAGGGGATATTCGAGTATCAATTCAATGTGGCGATTTCAGTGTTTTTTGACTGCGAGAACAACGTACTAGTCAGAGAGTTGACGTAAACGTCACGGGTGCGTAGATAGCCCGTAGAGACCATGTTAATAGGGGCGTCAGCTAGATAGTAGGCAGTAGCCAGGCTGATTGTATTGGTTTGGCCCGTTGACGAAAGAGCCGTAAATTGTATACGGCCGACGTGTTCGAACCGGATTTCTAGATCGTTGGCGGCGTTCGTTACAATGGGTTTGTCTAGCTTTTCTAGAGTTACGAACTAAGCCGGGTCGTTGAACGTGTTATACGACGCGCCGGAGTCTAGCATCACCGAGTCTCTCGTGATATACTGGGCTGAGTTGACCAGAGTGAAAGACGTACCGGAGAGGCTAGAAGCGAAGCGGCCGACTTGTGAATTGGCGGGCTGTTGTGCCAAAACCATCTGTTGGTTCGAGTAGGCGTTGCCCTCGTTGTTGTTGTTATTGTTGTAGTTGTTTTGGCCGCCTTATATACCGCGTCGGCGCTCCTACCACTGTTCTCGGAGATGGGGATATTTTTGAAAATAAGCTGATTCGCCGCCTCTG
This sequence comes from Niveomyces insectorum RCEF 264, assembly GCA_001636815.1. NCBI lineage: Eukaryota > Fungi > Ascomycota > Sordariomycetes > Hypocreales > Cordycipitaceae > Niveomyces > Niveomyces insectorum. Next base: position 63,316 of record AZHD01000008.1, on the reverse strand, counting down.
TAGCATAGCCTATAGCCAGGGCAAAACTCCCAATTCGTCGGGTGTTTATATAAATACTTAGAGTAGACCGGTTGGTTAGAAAAACGTTGTTCGAAGTACTGTTGTTACTCTGATTTGGCTCTATTACGGAGCGGCTTAGCCTTGCGGTTACCTTCGTTTTTCTTGGCGGGGCCGGATTTGTTACGGTTATTGCCCTGTATATTAGGGCCCTTCTGGCTTGTTGCCTTGTTGAGAAGGGTGTGGGCGCGGTTTGTTGTCTCTTGGGCAAAGCGTTCGGAGAGCTCTTTGAGCAGCTTCGACAAGTCGATCTCACCGTGTTCTAATTCACGATCCAGTTGCCGGACGAGGACCGGGTCAATCGCTTTGAATTTACGGAGAAGAAACGTGCACTTTAGGAGATCTGGGACATCGTAACCCGTGCCCTTGATTTTATTGGCGAGAGACTGAAATTTGGTGAGGTAGTCGATGGGGGACGCGTATTGTACCAACTGCAGTGCGTGAAATTTAGTAGAAGCGTCTTTGAGAGAAATGGCGCTGACGGTCCCTAGCGCTGCCTTGATCGCCCTGAATAACACGAAGGGATTCAACTCGGTGGCTTCGTAGCCGTACGGGAGCAAAAACGACTCCAATTTCATCGCTGAGTTATGGATGATCATGGCGATAGATCGGCTCTGCTGTCGCCAAGTCTTGCGGGCTTCCGCTGAAGCCTGAGTTTCGTAGCCGTCTGCATCGGCAATGGTAGGAGGGCAAGGGACGTTTCGGTCGACGTACTTCGTGAGATCTTTTTCGTCGAGGATAACGTACAGGTTGTTCAGCCAAAATTGGTAGTTCGTGCGTGTGAGCTCTGGTAGATGAAGGACCAGGCCGCCCGTCATGGTATAGTCGTTTGAAGCCATGTTGGCTAAGAGAAGGGCTCACGAAGTGCGATCTCGTGGCTTTTAAAGTTCGTGATAATTTTGAAAGTTTTCAGATTTTTAACGATAAACAAAGGCCATTTCGCGTCAGAAAATAACGAAAAATGGGAAAAAATTCGAATAAAAGCAAGGAGACGGTAGCCCTGAGGCCAGAGATTCGTAAAACGCGCTTTTTATCGCTTTTTTAATGTTGTTGTTGATGAAAATGCGGAAAAGAAGGGCGCATAACCTAAGCCCTGTGGGCTGGGCTATAACCTGTGGGCCAGCACGTGACACACGTCACGTGCCAGCCCACACAACACAATATACGTACGAGTCTGCAATCCCGCCTTTCTCGTGTTTTGATGAGGGTTGTGTTGAGCACCGTTTCGTCGTAGATTCCGTATTATGGCGTGGAAGCAAAGCTGGCGTTCTTTCTTGGCATGAGTGGATTTTTGTCCATATTCTAACCTCATCACCAAAAAAATCGTCCTTTCCCAGCAAGCTCCCCTTGGTTGTTCGTTCAGCAGAGGAAAACCACCTCGTCCAGGTCTACATCGCGCTGTTCATGCTCTATGATAAACCTGCGCTGTCGCGCACGGAAACCGTAGCAAACGGAAAGAAGAAGCATTGTACCGGACAAGGACCCAAGCCGGATCGGCGCCGTCGCCCGGGCCAGGAAAAAGGGGAAAAGCCTCAGGAGATCGGCCGGCCTTTCCAAGCTGTTGCTCTAGTTATGTATTTTTTTCAAAGTCGGCCGGAGAGCATTGTGCCTCCGTGAAGGGGGGCCAGCGGCACCCACAATCAAATCCGATCAATGTAAGCATGCTCACCCAGTAACACGGCCAAAAAAAAGATACGCAGTCGTAAACCCGAAAGAAATGAAGCACACTCTACGTTTTTTTCGTCTTCCCCCTTGCGTCAATGTTCCCCCCCCCCTGTTTTCTTGGACCCGCAAACAAGTTTTGTTAGTGGCACAGAAGCCAAGTTGCAAAGGTGCTGGTCCAAGGAGAAGGTTCAAAAAATAGAAAAAAAAAGCATCAACGGACAAATCAAAACACGAGGCTAATGCAGCCGATCGATCTGTTTTCAACGATGCCTCTCGTTTGCCCTCCAGAACAAGTTAGTCGAGAAGTGTTTTTAAAAAAAAAATAAATCAGACAAAAAACAGAAACAGCAGCTGAGATGCTCGACTAGGGTGACCAGCTTGGCGGGTTAGTCCTCAATGAGTTAACCTTGAAAGGTGGGGTATTAATACGGCGTTGAGACTGTGTACAGGGGGAAGGTGGAAGGAAGTTCGGTGTGCCTGCTCGTTCGTCGCTTGTAGCGGGTAATCAGAAAACTGCCCGAACCACGCAGTCCATCGTTCTCGGTATGGAGCTTTTCTCCTGTGTTGCTACCCCATTTGGCCCAATCCAGCCTAACGCAGCACAACGCCTACCAAGCATCGCGATGTGGTAACACAAGTCGACTTTTTGAACGAAAGTACGTGTGGAGGCCCAGCGTATGTCAACTTTTACCACGGAGATCAAAGGTATTTGATAGATGAGGTATCTTTTTCTCAACAGAGGCAGGACCGTAGTAGACATAATCTCCAGTTCGCTTTTCGTGAGCAAGACCGATCGATCTGCCTGGCTACCCTTTTCAAGTCAACTGTTTCCCGGGTTTCAAACGAGAGAAATCCTACGGCGTAGAGTGTGCGTCATGGATTTCGTCGTCTTTCCGGTAGTTGCACCGACATCGAATTCGATCGATGCAGGAAACGACGCTGTGAAGTTCGTGGCCTACGAAGTACTCGAGTAGTTGCTAAAAGGGATACGTTTGTCTTGCTTAGTTACTAGCGTATGATTTTCTCTTCAAAGGGAGAGAAAACACCTGTTGATAGGTCGGCGAGATCGAAAGAAAAAGGGAAAAAAGAAAACGACTCCAACTCGATCATCTAGACGGTTTTTTGTTGGCTTTTGTCTCTATCGGCGGTCATACCCGCCTGTTGTTTTTTTTTTCTTCTTTCTTTCTTTCCCCAACGTTGATGTGCGTCTCGAGACATCAGCACAGCTGATAATGGATGCAATGACGTCTTCCCTTTTTTGCTTTTTGCTTTTTGCCTTTTCTCTGGCGTGTTCCGGACCCTTCCTCCTTTGTTCTCGTTTGTTGGGCTGTCACATGCAAAAGAGACGCGAGACAAACTACGAGGATGGAGGAACAAATTGAGACACAACAATCATGGCTTGAACCCTGCGCGGGACAATGCTGCCAAGTGGAACATAACCCTTGTGCAATGATGCCTTACAATGCCAGCCTACATCGGGCGTCCGTGAGTAAAGCTTAGGAACCACAAAGACCGTTTAAAAACCCCCGATCAAAGGAAAAAAAAAATGACGACGGTGGGGTGCGACTCTTCTTTGGATGGGCCGTGATGCCCTTTTTTCCCCTTTGTGGATGGGACCCTGCATTTGCCCCCCCTTTGCTGTTTTGCGGGCTCTGTATTTTGTTTTGGACGAGACGGAAGAGAAAGAAACAGAACGGAACGAAACGAAGGGGAAAAAAAGAGTTGCAGTAAAAACATTCGTTCCTCTGCAGCAGTCACATCGGTCTGGTTGGTGCCACGCACACGACAAAGCCCACATACAAACATGGGTGCGAACCGGCCGGGAACCACATGCAAAAAAAAAAAAACCTTCCTTCCTCCTGTTTCGTTCATACGAGGAAAATCTCCGAAAAAGACAAACCACACGATGCTCGCTTTTGGGAACATCTGGGCTGCCTTACTCTTGTCGACCAAAAAAAAAAATTACGACGTAAACGCCACCGAACAGAAATGGAAAAAAGTGGACCGTGTCATATCGTGCAACTATGAAAGAAGGAAAAGCAAAAACGGGGTGGCGAATCACGACGTGAACGGGGGGGTGTGAAGCACCAAGTCACAGGGTATTGATGTCATTTTTTTCTCGTCCGTCGACCGTTTTTCGAATGGGATGTTGGGGGACCTACAACGTACTCACGAAAAGTAAAAAAGAAAATATGGTAAGACATATTGGGGTGCAACCATTGCACGCCACAGTGCGGATAATCTATATTGGATTCAACTCACTTTTGACTCTTCTTCTGTATATGTATATACTCGTCTACGAGTATTAACCAAAAGCAACGATGAATCCGTGGCTTGTCAAGCATCGCATTCTTTTGAATTTTCCCTTTTGCAGTCCAAAGCACCAAACAACGTCGATTCCGATTCCGACTAGAGTTTCATTCGTTCCCTCCGCCGAGCACTTTACTTGGCTGCAAGTGTAAAAACGCGGTGTTTTGACAGGCCAACAACCGCTTCTGTCTTGTTCTCCATTTGCCTCCCCCCTGTCACTGCCGTTGCAGTAATGTTCACGACTCGCGCACATGCCAGTTAGTTTGTAGGTACGCCGTTGTCACAATGCGGAGAGAGAACAGGCAAGAAACGACAGAGCTGGCCCGCACTCTGGCTTTCTCCATTGCATCGTCTCATACGGGCCTCCCATAGCCCGATAATACAGAAATTGGAACTTGTTTCGTTCTTCGCCCATTCGGCCTCGTGCAGCTCTAGTTTGCCAGCGCCACCGATCCGTACGGAGTACTACGAGGGCCGTTCCGGATATGGCAAAAAAAAAAAAAAAAAAAAAAAACCAGAGGAGATCCACACTCCCTGTGCTATATGAAAAATGAGCACAGACAATGCACGCCGTTCCATTGTTTTGGGTGTTTTTCCATCCTTGATAACCCAGGCCATTCGCGCTGGCTTTTCTCCTCTTTTTGGGGCCCTTTCTTGGGCCTCTGGTTCGGTCTGGCCTAGCTGGGGGGGGGGGATGGCATGGTCGCCGTCCACCCCTGCAGCATTAGCAGAACAGAAACAAAACATGGGATATATATGGAGCATCATGCGGCTTTCGATATTGAGAGACCAAAGCAGAGAGCAAGGAGCGGCGTTTGTTCGTAAAGTGGCTGGAGTTTTATCTTAGACATCCTTACGGCAGTCTTGTTACGGTGTGTTGCCCTAGTACGTATGCCACCGCTTGTTTTGCGGGGAAGAAACGACGATCAACGTTGGGTTCAGAGAAAGGACCTATTTACTCGTAATAAATGGGTGCCAAGTTGGCAGGCAGCGTTGGGATGCACACCAGCGCAGGATGGTCGTACAAAATAGATTGCACCTTTGTTGTTTTTTTTGTGCATGAAGTAATTACGTCGTAGACCACGAAAGTACCAGTTGAAACCTGTTCACGTCTGAAAGAAAAGAGGCCGCTAAAGGCTGCCTGGAAAACCCCCCTGTAAACATTTTGTATCGAAAAAAAGTTGAAGGGAGGGTTGCAGTCGCTGCTCATTGGTTGGACGAAAAAGTGGAGATTTTGCTTTTTTCTGTATGCTGCAGGGCCGGCCACCCGTGCTGCAGAGCAGTAGAAAAGAGGACAAGAGGCAAAGAAAAGATGGCAAGGACCGCACGTATCGGTCTCTAAGCAAAACAGGGGCGTTGAATAGCGTCCCTCTTTTGGGCTCGCTGTCAGACAAAGGGGATGATTGATCACGGAGAGAAAAAGAAACGAAAACAAAGAAAGAACGCCTCCTCATGTACGTCAGAACGACCTGACGAAAAGGTCATCATATTGCGAGCTGATCCCCAAAAATTTCTAGCTTAGGAGAGGGACGATTATCGCCGCTGTCTCGGGGTGGTTAACGGGCTCTCAGGGGACTCAAAAAGCGCAAGGGTCGCAGCAACCCGTCGTCTATTGGATGCGGAACTCGAAAACAACAGCGGCTGCCCGCGGCCTTGACAAAACCTCTGCGATGCTGTGTTCTGTACGAAGTCGTGTCCAAGGAAAAAGAGAGAAAAAAAAACCAATAATTAGACGACGTTCACACCACTTAATTAAATTAAAATGGACGACGTCAGGTCCATTGAAAAGCCCTCGCCAAGACGCCCAGCGTGTGATGGCGCAGCCCTCCTCCTGATCGCCACCCTAAAGAAAAGAAAACCACCAGGCTTCTTCGGTGTGGATGGCCGCACTGCGTGTTGCTAGGATTGGGGTGGCCAAGAGAAAAGAGGAAAAGGGCAAATAGGAAACAAAGAGCTGAAAGAGGCGAAAAGGATTCGACAACCGCATGTTTACGTCGTATTGACTTCGTATGACTCCCGCTGACACAAAGAGAAAGCCCAGTAAACACTACAACTACGAGGTAGGACGTGCTCTGTGGCCAAAGCACGCTTTTCAGCAAACCCCTGCTCCCCCGGATTGGTAGCTCTCCTTGTTTCTTGTATCCTCGCCTTTTCGGGGGGGGGGGGGGGCAGAGGTTAAAAAGATTGCCGTGGCATGCCGTTCGAGCCGGGCGGCCGCATTTGGACCAGGCTCTCTGTGCCGTTTTGCCTCGACCTTCGTTCTCGTACGCCGTTGTGCACTCCGTACTCTGTACAACACCGTCTCGGCGTTGCACGCTTCTCGGACAGCCTCACAGGCTCATATCCTTCTCTTCCTTCCCACATCGTCGCTGTCTTTGCCTGGTCCTGTTGCTTGGCAGAAGCTCTGTTTCTTTGTCTTCCTTTGCAACATTCGTACGCCTCGTTCTTGGCGTTTCTGCGTTTTATTTCGCCCTGCTGCTTTCTCCTTTCACTTTCTGATGACTGGTTAGATACAGGAGCGACTTGTGGCGCATCGTCAGGCATTTTGCTCTTTGTCCCGAAGTTGCGAGATACGTTCTATCGTGGTTGTATGTGACAACGGTCAATTGGAGCTAAGAGACCAAAAAAGAGGAGGGTGGCCCCTGTCGTGCACGAAAATTAACACAAAAAATCCATAAACACGAAGTAAAGGCCACAGCCGAACAAGAAGAAAAGAAGGAATAAAATGCAAGAGAGAGGTGAGGAACGCTGGCCAATAATGGCTCTGCTAGCCAAAAGGAAGTAGCGTGATAAGCACAGTGGTCTTGGCGTGCGTCTCCTGGTCTTTCTACCCGCAGGTTGCGACTCCGCACTGTATGACCCTGTACGAAGTAAAGTGGCCACTACGACTTACTCCGTTAAGCACGTCGCAGCCAGGGCCCCGTAAATGGCGTAGCACCCATGTCTGCTCGTGGTGGCCCAACCTTTCCACGCTGCCGAGTTTGCTGGGTGGAGCTGCTTTTTGGGACTTTGTTCCTTTTTCGCATGCCCATCCGTCTTCTCTTTTACTTTCCTGCTGCACCGTGCACTTCACCAAGTGGGTCCTTGACGAACGCCCCTTCCCACCCTTGGGCCCTCTTTTCCCATGTTTCTGACGATCCCCTCCTTCCCTCCCTTCCCGCCCGGCCACAAACACACGCCCCTCCCCGCTGTCTGTATGGGCTTCTTATGTGCCTTGCTCTTTCTTATCTTGCGCCTCTCTCTTGTGTGTGTGGACGCCCGTCTGTCGCTCCTTCTCTGGTTGAAATTAAGGGAACCAGACAAAAAGGAAAGAGCCCTTTTTGGATACTTTCTCTCTGGGCGGACCGCTCGTCTCTGCTTTTATTTTCTATTCCTGTTTTCCGTGTTCAGTTTTCTTTTTTCTGATTTGTGACACGATACGACGACGACTTTCCTCTCTCTTTTTTTTTATTCTTCTTCTCTTCTCTCTTTTCCTTTTTCTTTTTTCTTGTCCTCGTTTTACCCTTTTATCTTTTTTGTTGTTTTTCATTTTGGGTTTCGTCCCTTTGTCGCCGTTTTCTCGAGCCACCGCCGATTTTCTCTTGTTCCTCGGCGGTTCGCCTCACCGTTTTGCCTCGTTTCGTCGTGCCTCGCAGGAAAACCTCCCTTTCCTCGCACACCGTACACACTGTGGCCGATCCGCCGCTCTCGACGTTGGAAGTACGAGTAACAATCCCGGACGAGGCTTTGCCTGCCAACAGACACTCCCGCCAAAAACAACATACGACGGCCATCGGCAGCGGTTATTGCTTCGCCATTTGTTCTCGATACATTCACAGATCAGGCTCGCTCGTTTCAACAAGGGCAAAACACCAACATCCCTCAACAGCGACCTAGGGCCCACTAGAAGCCTCCCAACAAGCGTTTTTTATATATTTGTTTTTGGCCCATTTGGCCTGATTATTCTTTTTGGCTCAAGCTCGCGCGGTGCTATTGTCCAACATCTTTTGTCGCTGGCTCAATCCGTTTCGAATCCGCCCCAACATCTACGACTAAAACCCCAAACGAGAGGGGCAGAAGGCGAAAATAATTCCCCCCCCCTAAAAGGGCGAAGAGGCAAACCGGGACCAAGCCAAGCAAGAAGGCCAGATATCGAGATCAGCGATCGCTCCTAGAAGAACAGCAAAAGGGCAAAAAAAAAGAGAAATTAGCTAAGCCTTGTGGAAGCTCCGCTGTCGCTTGCCACGCAATCGCCCATCCAGCGAACCCGTTAGTTCCGCATCGGTCTGCCTCTGGCTCGCTTTTTTTCCTTATTTTTTGGTTTTTTTTTTCTTTCGCTTTTCTCTCTCTACCTACGCGGCTCGCGATTTGTGTATCAAAACCTCGGACGAAAAGCCAACAACGACGACCAAAGACGAGACGAACTGTTAATACATACGCATGCGAAGATATTACCGTGAGCAAGAAAAGACGATCCCATTGCATCTCACCGCACGCATGTCAAAGAAGCGCTCTCTTTTTTAAGGGCCCCTGCGAACCGAAAGAAAAGGAAGATTTTCTTTTGTTTCCGCTGGCCTTGAGGTGGTTTTACGGTGGTTTCGCCATCTCGTCTCAACCTTTTGGTTTTCTCTTTTTTTGTACCGCAGAGAGCCGTCAGACGCGGGATGGGATTGTGATTCTCTCCGCCACAACGGTTCCGTGGTTTTCTTCCTTCCGGTCAAACACGATCTCATTTCTTCCCTTGGCTTTTTGCTTCTCTTTTTTTGATCATCTCGCTATCGCCGTCATCGCGCTCCGTTTTTTTTTTTTCATTCTAGGTGGAGAGTGCGCCACCCCTCCCCTCCGTTGCAATTTTTTCCCTTGCGGTCTCCTCCTTGCCTTTCACCGACCGATTGCTGCACGCCTGCGACTGCGAGAAGAAAACGCATTCAGGGGCTTTGCTTTCCTGCCCTCGCCCGCCAATGTATCCTTTGCAGTAACTGCTCTGTACGCCGACGGGCGTAAACGGCCATCCGACAGCCCCCCCGCCAACCATCAAGCTCGCGCCGACGGCCGCAGCAGCAGTTGCTGCTGCTCTGCGCACGAGCACCTCCGCCATGGAGCCGCAACAACCCCGGCCACAACGGCCCCATCCCCATCCTCATCCTCATCTGCACAATCTCCTCCCCGTCGCCCCATCTCCATCCTCCTCCCCTTCTTCTCCGCAAGTGGCCGCCAACAGCCGCGTCATCGGCATAACGCCCGTCTCTTCGCCAGGCCTGTTCAGTCCGGGCCCAGCGTCAGCGTCGCCCCACGCTGGCAATGTGACGACCACGAGTCCGTTGCCGGGCGGTACCAATTTGGCTCCTCCCGGCCCTACACACGCCAACTCCTACCCGCTTCCGCACCAACCCGTCCGAGAGTGAGTGTTTTTGCGTCCCTGCGCGTTGAAGACGACATTTCATAACGTACTGACTCGCCCGTTTTCTCTTTTATTTTAGAACCCACACGGCCAACGTTGACCGAGACGACGCTACCGGCCGGAAAACGATCAATGAATACCAAGTGCTGGAGGAAATCGGTCGCGGTCAGCATGGCAAAGTTAAGTTAGCCCGGAACAGTTTCACCGGCCAATTGGTAGCCATCAAGATCATCCCTCGTCTGTCGAAAACCCGGCGCCTAGGCAAGGTCTCTGCGGCCGACCCCCGTCAAAACACAAAGCGCGAAATTGCCATCCTCAAGAAGATCCGCCATGAGAACGTTGTGGCTTTACTGGAAGTTATCGACGATCCAGAACTGCAAAAGATATACATGGTCTTGGAACACGTGGAACGCGGCGAGGTCACGTGGAGAAAGAAGGGCGTGCCGAACATCTGCTATTTCGAGCGCTACCGGTTTGAAAAGGGCGTGCACGGCGAAGAGCTCGCCCCCGGCGAGTGCAACTGGCACGCTGTGCTCGACCGCAAAGCGACCATTCGTGCGCTCAAGGAGGCTCGCGCTAGTGGCCTTCCGCCTCCGGTAAACGAGTGGACCACCAAGTACGGCGTGACCGCCGACGACGAAGACGACCAGCCCCCGTGGTGGTATATTGCTGGTACCGGTCCGAGCTCCGATGCCCCGCACCTTGAATCGCCCGCGTATTCGCGGGTAACGTCCCGCGAACCCTCTCGCGTGCCGTCGTCCACCTCCGTCGCGAGCGTGCACATGCCGCATTCATACGGTTCCGAGCCGTCGTTCCTGTCGATGATGGCGGAAGATGGCCACTCCGGCGACGAGACGCCGGGTGCGGGTTTGCTGCGTTCCAGAGACATGTCAGCGACGGCACTAGACGGGAGTATGTTCGGGGCCTACGTGGACGATTCCTCATCCGTATGCCTCCGGCAACGGTCGCCTAGCGTGGCCGACTCCATCGTTTCGCACATGTCCCGCATCGACTACAACGCCATGGTCCATGATCCCTACGCCGATGACTTTTCGTACGTGCCCTGCTTCAGCATTGACCAAACCCGGACGGCCTTTCGCGATACGGTGCTGGGTCTGGAATACCTTCACTACCACGGTGTCGTCCACCGCGACATCAAGCCTGCAAATTTGCTTTGGACACGGAGTTTTCGTGTCAAGATCTCCGATTTTGGCGTGTCGTACTTCGGCCGACCAATTCGGGAAGGTGAGCCAGGCAGTGCTTTGATGGAGGACGAGGCTCTCGATTTCGACGACGATCGCGAGCTGTCCAAAACGGTGGGCACCCCAGCGTTCTTCGCCCCGGAGCTGTGCTACACCGATGTGGATAAGGAACCACCACGCGTGTCAGAGCAGATCGACGTCTGGTCGCTGGGTGTCACCCTATACTGTCTTCTTTTCGCTCGCATTCCCTTTCTGGCCGAAGACGAATTTTCCATGTTCCGGAAAATTGCCACCGAAGACGCTTTTATTCCCCACCGTCGCCTCAAGCCAGTTGGCATCTTCACCGACCCAACCGGTTCCTCCCTGTATCAGCGCACAAACGTGCACCCATACCGGAGCGACGCCGACCCCGAATACGAAGAAATAAGCGACTCGCTGCTAGATTTGTTGGACAAGATGCTTACGAAAGACCCTGAAAAGCGAATTCGGTTACGCGACGTGAAGCGGCACAAATGGGTCACCGAGGACATTGACAACGTCGTGGCCTGGCTTGACAGCACCGACCCGTCACGAACACAAGACCGCCGGATCCAGGTCGACGAGGCAGAAATCGGCGAGGCCGTCGTCCCGCTGAACTTTCTCCAGCGTGCACGTTCTGCCGTGAAGCGCGCCGTTGACATGGTCGTCCATCCTCGGTCCGGGCGCGACGAGAGCGTTGGTACACCGTCACGGCGCCGTGCCGCCAGTTCGGCTACGAGCTCCGTTGCAGAGCACGCGGCGGCCCATTTTGCTGCAGCCCTTCACCATAACAACACCACCAATAGCAATGAGTACAACCATATCAGCGGCCGCGACAACGGAAACAGCCACGGCCATAAGCACAGCTACAGTCACAATCACCCCTACCATAACAACCACAACAGACAGCCGCCGCGAGACGGGCCTCGCAAGAGCCTGCGGGGCGACGACTATTTCGCCACTGTCACACAGTTGCCTAGTGAGCATCCGTTGTCTCAGCACGTTACTGTGAGCCCGTACGATTCGCCCGGCGAAAGCAACCCCGATCCGGTCCCTGCGCAACCGCTGATGTCTGCAGGCGACTTATCAGCGAGGCCGCGACTCCGGCCCGGAATGCCCGGGATCTTCGACGGCGTCTCCAACGTGGACGGTTCCGGTGACACAAACTCGGCCGTAGTACCGCGACCGATAACACGACACGCGCACTCACGCTCCATCACCAATGCCATGTTGAACCGACCCCCGACTCCGCTGCGAGAGGCGCATACGGTTCCGACGACACCGGCCGATGCGGACACGAGCAGTGCCACCCAGACTGTTCGACGAACACGCGAGGTGCGTTCAGCAACCGACGCAAATTACCGCACCCGGTCCGTTGACCGTGCTGGTATCGTGTTTACAAGCACGGACAAGCGAGCCAGTCCTGTTGTTGGCGTCAACGCCACTTACGTACCTGGAACTGTGAACACGCCAAAACTTTCCGGGCCAACGTCATTTGCCGGGTTTGACCAAACTAACAGCCACAACGACGAAAGCGCTGCCGTCACGTCGTCTTCTGTCACCGATCACCCGCTTCTTCATGGTCTGAGCATCAGCAGCCGTCCATCCTCGTCTTTGCCCTCCCCTCAGTTCTTTTCCTCCGATGCCATATCTGCCTACCAGGTTGGCTGCCAATCCACGTTTGATGCCAACAACCACCACCACCACCAGACACCATCTGCTGCAGCCCATCTAGAAGAAAGACCAGGAACTGCACAACACGTGCAGAATTTTGCGACGGATGATACAGACAGTCTTAATTTGCGAGCGTCGGCTACATCTGGCGGTGTTTCGACAGATTTGCCAGCAGAAACGAGCCACAAGCTAGGCACCGAAACGCAACAGCTGGGTGTAGAGCCCGCCAGCATACCTTGTCCACCATCGCCCAAAGATTTCGCATTCGCTTTAGATGACCGCCAGGCTGGGACACCTAGCTGTAGCGGCGGAGGAATGTCTAGCACCGTTAAATCTCATCCGGCTAGCAACAGGCCCATCGCCACACCCACGGCCACGTCGTCGAGCTCCGCTTCATTTGGTGCCTTCGATCAAACCCCTTTGACGAGCCCGAGTGAAGCCACAACCAGTTCGTTTATAAGGACGCAGTCAGAGACTGGCAAAGACGGCGTGAACCCTATGCTCACGTTCCGATCTGATCCCTCGCTTCCTGCTCTGCTAAGCGGAGCAAGCTCGGTCTCCGCAGACATGGAGGGCGACTTTCTGGGCAATCCCGGTAGCCCAGACAAAGCTTCGCTGGTCAGTGCGGCCGATTCTCTGACACCGCCAGCTCTAGAGAAAGTAACGGACCCGGTGCCGATAGACCACAGCCAAGAAACTAGTTTCGACGGTCGGCGGAAATGGGGAAGTGGTGGCGCCATTCCGGTAGAGCTGGACAAAGCACGGACACCCGTCGCGACGCCCGTTCGAGGCAACACCCACTACTACACAGACGACGAAGTAGAGGAAAGCGACAGCGACGAAGGTATCATGATGGCCAAGGCAAAGAAAAAGGGAACGGGGTTTTCTAGAGAGCCCACACCTGTTGCCCACGGTAGCCGCGCGCAAGCGGCACGACGCAGAGACACCAACACCAGCATCGGGAGCACCGACACGGCTAAGAAGGTTGCTGTGCAGAACGAGTATTGATGTTATTGCGCGCAGGTGCTATCATCATGCGACGCAAGGCGCACTGTATGCACGACGACGACATACGCATGGCCAATCACTTGCGCCCGATTATAGCCTGCCAAGCTTCGGTTATTGTTTACTTCACCGCGTCACATATAGACATTCACATCGGGGTGGTTATCTGCTTTCTGAGTACAAAAAAGGGCACCATTATTTGCATTTTTGTGTCGCCATTGAAGCATCCGCAACGCATTGGCATGGGAGATGGTAGTTGTGCATTATTTGCATGTTTTCTTTTGAATCAGTGCGAGCGAGAGGGCACTGCGTTTTCCCCAATCCAAGGGCACATTGTTTTGCATAATGTACGACAGTATAGCGAGGGCTAATTTCTTGTCTTATTCTCGTCTGGAAAGCCTTTGGATAGTTGGCCAGTTCTCCATCTACTCGAGAAATGTCGAATATCTTTTTTTTTTGATTCCTTTACATACTTTTTCGGAACCAGACGACAAAGGGCTCTTTGTGGTTTTTTAATTGTATACCTATTTTTGTTTTTTTGTCCGCTTTTACAGAGGGCATCGGCCAGCCTGGCTTTGTTTTTTGTATATTCTTTTGATTTTATATATGGAGGCATCTATAGCCGGGACGAAACGAGAGAAACGTAATTCAAGATGATTACAAGGCAAAAAAACGAGGCAAAGACTGTGACGGGAGGTAAACGGTACACAACGTCAAACGTTCTGCTTTGTTGTACATTAGCCTTCATTTGGATTAGGGCATATAAGCTACTTTTTGTTGCATTAGTCACATCACATGCGTTCCACGGGGCTGTAACTCAGTGGTAGAGTGCTCGCTTCGCATGCGAGAAGCCTAGGGTTCGATCCCCTACTGCTCCATCGATTGGTTTATTTTTGTCCACCTTACTAGTTTTCACACTTTAAGTAAGTTTTTTTTTATTTTATTTCATTTTATCATTTTTCCTTTTCCAATTTTCTATTTTTTTTCTCGTATTAAAATGTCCTTGGCTGCGAAGAAAAAAAGAGATTAAAGGGTTCCTCTCATTACTCAGAAATGGTATCCCTGTTCCCAAAAGGCTGCATACCCGTCTGCTTAGGGGCATTTTTTTTCTCCTCTTGTCGGCTTGTTTCCTGCGGGTAACCTTTTCCAACGCAACATTCTGTGACCGGGGGGCTCGGGCGGGAATCTTGGACCGGTCCTTACATATAGAAAAAGAACAAAACAAACGAGGGATTGCCACTGGCTGGGTTTCCCCAGTTTGGCGCTTTGCCTTCTTCGGGACGGTTAGTGTGGGGAACAGCCGCGCTAATGACTCTGCGGGCGGCTCCAAATCAAACCGCCGTGCGACGTTTTCCGTCTTATAAGGTGTACAGCATTATAAACATCGTGTATTCTTTGTGTGTGTGTGTGAGAGAGATTACGGAACGTACGGAGTTCCAGTTGCTGAGACTGTCACGGCATTTCTTCTGTTGCATTAGTTTGAAAAAAGACAAGGAAAAAAAAAAAGACAAAGGGGATGCGGCATATTTATTCTACCCGGTCCCGGAATGCGTGTTCGTCTTCTTCAAGGCGTAGATAGTCTGTGTAGCCGGTAACAGACAAAAGACCGTTCTGCTACAAAATAATTGGCCGTTCTTGCTAGACAGAGAGCATAGACGGAGAGCCATGCGTACGTCGTACGAAGCATGCATCACCATTCTCGTCTGGTTTTGGCCTATATGTCGTATGGGCAATTGCTCCTGTTTGACATGCAAAAGCACGTGGGTTTGACGACAGCTACAAGCAACCAGCGTTCTAGAACAACGGCTGGGGCCTGGTTGCCACGTTTTTTTTTCCCCTCTGGTGCTCGCGTGGCCATGTGCCATTTTGCCCAAGCATACGACGTATTACAACGCGTACCGGGAACCGGGAAGGAGCTGCGTCTCGCTCCGAAAGAAAAAGAACGGACGAATCGAAATCTAGGCCATCCTTCTAATGATCTCGCGGGCCGGCGTCTGTTGGCCGCAGGACTGCGTGACGTTGGAGTAGAGTATAGAGAAGCGTCTCTCTCTGTGTGCCTCGTACGGGAAACGAACCCCGGTGAAGGACATCACCAAAGAAAAAAAAGTAGAGCGTGAAGAGCCACGTTGGCCCGTGTCTTCCTTTTCTCCGACCAAGCATTCTGCGCCTACCTCTATGCGAGTGTTTCCCCATTGCCCCCAATTCTGTTCTCCGCATCTTGAGTGAAGTGCTGATTTGGGGGCATATTTTTGTTTTGTTGTCTTGGACCAGATGACATGGTTTATGCTCAGCAAAATATATACATGCGCACCCGCATGTGAAGTCTCTTTCATGAAATTGTTTCGATAGTCGCCACTACTTCCGAGAGACGCCGCCTCTAGTCGTCCGGTACAATTGGTAGTCCTCTGTCAACGCGTTCGTCCTCGTGTTGGCTATACAACACACGCTTGACTTGCTCGCAGACCACGTTCTTTTCTTTTTTTCTTTTTTTCTTTTTTTCTTTTTGGCCTTCGCCGAATGAATCCTTGGCAAGAGTGGATGTTTCATTACGCAAACAAAGGGGTACATGCTTTTTCAGTTGTGGCGCATCCGCGTGATTTTGGTTGTTCACAAGTCTGACTATATGGGGGCTACTATATGCTTTTGCCACTGGCCGCTACGGTCTCTCGACGTTCTCTCGAACATCTTTGTATAAACAACTCCAACAGTTGGAGAACTAGAAGCAGACAGACAGGATGCAAAAATGTGGTGTACTTTTTTTTCTTTTCACGGAACGTAGTATTGCAGCTACTTTGTTGTACAGTCGTACACATACATTCGTAAAACAAAGCCGTACGGCCACCAAACAATAAATAAATAAACAAAATAAAAACGTCGTATTCCTACGGAGTAGGAATTCCTCCCCAATACGTCTTGTGCATCGACCAGGAGCCTGCTCATAGACAGAGTATTGCAACATACGACTACCCGTCCTTCATAACCTGGGTGCCGGGACACGTCTCCGAGGCAGGTCGGCTCTGCCTCTAGCCCGTTTCGGTCAAGCTTCCACAACAAATGGTACCCTTTTTCCCCCTTCATTCTCCGCATCGCACGGCGTAGTGTCCGGGGTGAGGAAAAGGTTAACAGCGTGTGGAGAGCGTGTACGAAGTACTTCGTACTCTCCCATACGAGAGTGTTCGTCCTATATTACCGCTATGAAAATGGTTTCTGCAGAGATCTCCTGCGTATTACTGGACACGGACAACAAAAAAAACTTCCCTTTCTCTTCCCCCGTGCTCGACGCGGCATCGTGATATATAAAAAGTTACCGGGGCCCTTCCCACCTGTTGTTCGACGATCTTTTCCCCTTTTCCTCTCCTTTTTCTTTTTCTTTCCTCTTCTTTTACTCCTATATTTTTGTCTTTTCCTTTCCACTTTGGAACCTTTTCCTTCATCTCTTTCTCTTTTGTTTTTCTCTGCCATTTTCTTTCTTCTTTTATTTCCTTTTTGGGGTCTTTTTTCCCCTCCCCCCCTTTTTTCTTTTTTTTTTCTGTTTCCCTGCCTCCCAACATGTCGGTTGACGGGCATTCTGTCCACGAGACAAAGTTGGCGACCGAATTCGTCGAAGGCCACGATGTCGCCAAAGTGGCCCATGTTGACGGCACCGTCGACTACGTCGATGTCAGGGCCGTCGGCGGCGACCTGGAGGACATGCCACCGGGCTACTACTACAGCCCGGCTTTTCTAGGCACCTTGCTGGTGAGCACTTCCAGAACCGATTTACCGGACAACGTTTTTTTTTTCCTAGAAGAAAAAAAAAACACATCAGGGAGAATCCATCATTAATTCTGTCGTCCTTTATAGGCCATCTGTTGTGCCAGCATCTGCGCCTATCTCGGTTGGGTGCTGCCAGCCAACACCCTGTACGTGCTTTCTCATGTGTTATGGGACGAGAACGACCCCGTATATCGATCATAGCTGCGTGCTTTGCTCTTTTTGTCGTCTTAATGTCCGGGCTAACCAAAATTGCGTGGTGCCAGCGCATTGATCAACGCCGACCTGGGCAACTCGCCCAACATCGGCTGGGTCGCCACCGTCTGGACCCTCGGCTCCTGCATCGGCTTCCTACTCATCGGCCGGCTGTCCGACATCTTCGGCCGCAAGTGGATGGTCATGGGCACCACCGTGCTCTCGCTGATCGGCTGCATCATCGGCTCCTGCGCGCAAAACGTCAACACCCTCATCGGCGCCAACCTGCTCAACGGCCTGTCCGCCGCCGGCCAGCTCTCCTTTGGCATCACCATCGGCGAGCTCGTGCCCAACAAGCACCGCGGCGCCGTCGTGAGCATCGTCTTCCTGTCGAGCCTGCCCTTTGCCGTCTTCGGCCCCATCATCGCCCGCTCCTTCATCAACAACACCGCCTCCCGCTGGCGCTGGAGCTACTTCATCGGCGACATCCTCAACACCGTCACCCTCGTGCTCTTCTACTTCTTGTACCACCCGCCCTCGTACACGCAGCTGCACGTCGCCGGCAAGACCAAGTGGCAGGCCATCAAGGAGATCGACTACATGGGCATCTTCCTGTTCGTGGCCGGCTGCGTGCTCTTCCTCATCGGCCTCTCCTGGGGCGGCAGCACCTACCCCTGGAAGAGCGCGCAGACGCTCTGCACGCTGCTGGTCGGCTTCGCCACCATTGTCGCCTTTGTCGTGTGGGAGGTGTACTTTTGCCGCGTGGTGCCGCTGATGCCGCCGCGCCTGTTCCGCAACCGCGGCTTCGTCGGCATCGTCGTCGTCGCCAGCATCGGCGCCATGGTCTACTACTCCATGACCGTGCTGTGGCCGACCATCATCCAGTCCCTGTACACGACCGACTCGCTGCAGATCGGCTGGGAGTCGTCCGTCGTCGGCGGCGGCGTGCTGCTGGGCCAGATGTTTGGCGGTTTTGCCGTGAGCTACGTGCCGCGCATCAAATACCAGTCCATCATCGCCTCGTGCCTCGCCATGGCCTTTATCACGCCGCTGTCCACCATCACAGCCGACACACACAAACTGTGCCTGGGCCTCGGCATCATGGGGTTGATTGCCATTGGGTACGTTTTGGGGGGAAGGCTTTTTTATTTATTTATTTATTTAAAAAAAACACCTCTTTATCTTGAATGCTAACATTGCAGGTACGTTGACAACATCACCTTCCCCGGCGTGACGCTCGTGCTGGAGTCCCAGGACATTGGCCTGGCTACCGGCGTCATGGGCTCCATCCGCGCCCTCGGCGGCGCCGTCGCCCAGGCCATGTACGGCAGCGTGCTCAACACCAAGCTGGCCACCAACATCCCCAAGTACGTGGGTCCCGCCGCGACCAACGCCGGCCTGCCCGCGTCGTCGCTGCCCGACCTGTTCACGGCCGTCAGCACCGGCAACCTGACCACCGTGCCCGCCATTACGCCCGCCATCGAGGCCGCCGTCGGCACCAGCCTCAAGACGGCCTACGCCGAGAGCTTCAAGATTGTGTTCTACTGCACCATTCCCTTTTCCGTCATTCTCATTGCCGCCTCGTTCATCGTGCCCAACTTCGAGCCCTTTTTGCACCTCAACGTCGCCAAGAAGCTGCAGCGCAAGGAAGACATTGTTGCCAGCTCGAGACAAGCCGCACACGAGGCCGAAAAAGCCAACGCCGAGCAGCTCGAGACCGCCGCGCCGCTCGAAAGCGTGGCCGTTGACGCAGCGGCCCCGGCAGCGCCAGCGGCTCCAGCGGCTCCGGCTGCTGCAGGCCAAGCTCCAGGAGACGAGCGGACGGCGTAAAAAGGCGACCAACCCCTGGGAATTGGCTTTTTTTTCCCTTCATTTTTTACCCTCAGTTGTTTGCATGTCTTGTCTCATTTTTCTTCTCATCTGGTCTAATTCTACCTCCCATCAAAACGTCTCATGATCACCTGGATATTAATTGAGGGTGCGGCTCTCACTGCATCAAGCAGGCCCTGCTTCTGCCACTTGGCATGCATGTCCAGACTAATACAAAATTGTGGTCCTGTTATAAAAGAAATTTCGACTACGCATTCTATGCGGCGTAGATCATTACAGACGTGAACTATTGTGGCCCGTAATGCGTCGTTTGGTTTCGTGCGTGTCGTCTGTAGGTCAAGCCAAAATATAAGGATTCGACATGCATCCGTATGACGCCTCTAGCGAAAATAATGTGGTAGTGAAAAAGGGACAGTCATTGTCTCGCCTCATGTCTATATATTTTTATTTTGATGACCAATGGCTTTATCCAAAAAGGGCCACCCCCGTATATCATTTTCGTAAACAAACTACTCGAGCGACGTTATGAGCTAGGTTCAGCGACAAGCTACATGACCAAGAGCTAGAGGGCGTACATTCGCGGTTTTGCCCTTTTTCCGTTCAACACTCAAAGCCAGTTGGGTTACTCAAGCCCTTCTCGCCGACGAGAGATTGAGTTGGAGAACTGCAATGCTCACTCGCACTTTGGTATCTTTACAATTATGTGCAACGAAGCTCCATCGTTGCGTTTTAAACATTCAATTGCTTTCCTTGTAGTGTGTGTAATGAACAGCAAGCCAAGCACGGCAACGTTGCATTTCTCCCTTTCCCTCCATGAAGCAAGAAGCGGAATCACGATCAAGTCAACTCCTGTTGACCCACACAGGGCATTCCCTCTCCCTAGCAGAAAAATGACGAGAACGTCTCGTCTCATCCCCCTAGAACAGAGTATCTTTCCCTCATAAGTGCGGTTCAAGTGGACCTCCAGCCACATAAAAAAGAAAGGAAGAAACCCGAAACTGAAAAAGAGTGTAACGTGCTGGTCGTGCGTGTGGGATATAACAAAACACAAGAGAAACACCAATGAGGCGAAGAAATAGTAGATGGTAATGGCGTCTTTTCCCAAACCCACTTGATTCTGTTCCCCTTTTCCCCATTTCCCCCTTTTTCCGTTGTCATGGATGTGCCTTTTTATCTTTGAAAGCCATTCGTTGTTTTTGAATGCACCTCATTCAATATGCAACCGTTGGCAAGGCCCAAAAAAACCTTAACCATCGTGCTGAAAAGACACGTGCTCCGGCGAGGTGGGACAAGAAAACCGGGCGTCTACCACTGGGTAGCCTCCTTGGGTGCCGCGGCCTCGTCGCCCCACTGGGCACCGCCGGTCTCGGCGTTCCACTGCTGGTTGGGCGCAGCATCGTCCCAGCCGACGGCGGCCGTGGCGGTGGCTGCGGCGAAGCCCGCAGGCGCCGCCTCCCAGTCACCACCGCCAAACGCAGCCTCCACGGCAACGGGCTCCTCCTCGATGGCGGCCACCTTCTCCTCCTCGGTCTTCTCCTCGGCCTCGGCCTCAGGGTCGCGGTCTGCATTTGATTTGTTAGCCGTGTCTGAAAAAGAATGGAAAGGACCAAACATAAGCCGTTCCCGCTAGAGAAAAAGAAGGGAAAAACACACAGAAGTACAGATCCACCATGACGTCCCAGGGCGTCTCGCGGTTGAAGATGGTGCCGCGCAGGCGCAGGACCTCGCGAGCCAACATCCACCAGACCAGGCCGATGGCGTGGCGGCCCTTGTTGTTCGTCGGGATGGCCACGTCGACAAAGTCGGTCGGCGAGTCGGTGTCGCACAGGGCGATCACGGGGATGTTGACGTAGCTGGCCTCCTTGATGGCCTGGGCGTCGGTGCGCGGGTCCGTGACCACGATCAGGCGCGGCTCCTTGAACGAGCGCGTGATGTAGTTGGTGAACGAACCGGGCGTGAAGCGGCCGGCAATAGCCTGGGCGCCCGTGTGCGCGGCGAACTTGAGCACGGCACGCTGGCCGTACGGCCGGGCCGAGATCACACAGACGTCGGACGGGTTGTCGACGGCGGCGATGATGCGGGCGGCGAGAACGATCTTCTCCCACGTCTTGCCAATGTTGATGACGTTGACACCGTCGGCACGGGTCTTCCACAGGTACGGGCTCATGTGCACCTGCAAGTTCTTGGAGCCGATGTGAGACTGCGCGGCGAGCAGCATCTCAATGTCCTGGCTCGTGGCATTGAAGATGGCGGGGAGATTTGCGGAAGCCATTATGGGCGACTGAAAGGAGAATTGACAAAGAGAGAAAGAGAAAAGAAAGAAACGAAGAGATAATTGGGGTTGAGGTGGAAGTTAGAAAGGGGAGAAAGAAGCTCAGAAAACGAACCTCGCGATAATTTTTTTTTATTGTAGAGGGACCACCCGAAATTTTTACTGCATTAGGACAATGGGAAAATAAAGAGTGGCCCTGCCCTATTCGTTCGAATATTTTGTGGGCAGGGCCGCCGCCCGCCAGGGCTTCTGCAGAAATTTTAACGATGGAGGTTATGCACGTGATTTGCAAAAAACGGACACGGAGATAGGATGTCCCGTGGAATGAAATGCACTAACCGGATTCGGTCGCTCGCGTGCTGTTAGAGAAATTTGGAGAGTTGCTTTTTATTGCGAAAGCCTCGACTGACCTGTGATGCCGTTGTTGGTGTGAGAGAACATTTCACGCTTGCAAAGCTGTTCAGCAACGATGCCACCCCGCATACCTGGCCCGCAAGGGCTTTCCGTATTCAGCTGTGAGTATGAATCAAAATGGTCTGCGATTGTGAATCGGAGACACCAAACAATGGGGCAGGCTCTCTGAGCGACCGAGCTGACTCTTTTTGTTCTCCTTTTTTTCTAGTATGTCTGCGGCCAGCAGCGAAGCGGCCAACAGCGAGCCTGCAACCGCTGGTGCAGGCAGCCAACTTGTCACGGAAGGAAAAGATTCGGGTCAAGAAGCAGGAGCCCTACCGGTGGGCGCAGATCGAAGCGCGGCGAGCCGCCAAACTTGCCCGGCAAGAGGAGGTCGAGCGGGCGCGTGCCGCTACCTGGGGCAGCCCGATCCACGGCATACCGACGCCCTTTGTCGAGTCCTTTGACTCGGTGGGTCAGGAGTCGCTGACCACACCCGGCCTCGACGGCGAGGAGCCACGCGCCCCCTTGGCGACGTCATCCGAGATCCTCGACCACCAGCTCACCCGCCAGGAGCTCGACGAAGCCATCAACATGGCGTACGAGCTGAGCAAGCCGCTCGAGAACGCTAACCGCATTGTCGTCGATGCCGTCAGCGAGGCGCAGGAGTTGCAGGAGCACGAGGCAAGCCACAAAAAGGCCGTTGTGGCGCTTGAGCGCATCTTGGCGCTCACAAACTCCAACGGTAAGGCCCGGCTGCACGCCAACATCCGGCGCTGCGTCGATGCGTTTGGCCGCCACAACACCGACCAGGTCCTGCGGCCCAGGCCGCGGGCACCCGGCCTGCCACCGCGCGAGACGCTGCAGCGCGGCGGGCCCGACACGGGCTCGTCCGAGGTGCAGATTGCCATTCTGACGGCCAAGATCCGCGTGCTGGCCAAGATGATGGAGGGGCCCAAGGGCCACAAAGACAAGGTCAACAAGCGGAACCTGCGGCTGCTCTGCCACCGGCGGCAGAAGCTGCTCAAATACCTGCTGCGCAAGGAGCGCGGCGGCGAGCGGTGGACCAACTTGATCACCACTCTGGGTTTGACGGAGGCGACGTGGAAGGAGCAAATCTCACTTTGAATGGTGGTCGCATATTCGCAGTTTGGTTTCCGCCCAGTGTCAACATGTACTATGTATTTATATGTACCTTCAGCGTTAAAACGGGGTTTTTTTCCTTTTTGCATCGGCTCTTTGTGGTCGCAGCGTTCGTTAATGAGAAAATGCTGGACATAAAGATGGAGAACATGCAATTATGCTATGTATATACACTATAAACTACACAAAAAGGGGAATTTAACCAAACGTAATTACGCGAAATAGTCCCAGCAAAACGCAATTCCTTTGACGCCAAAACGGTTTTCGAGAAAAAAGCAACCCCCCCACTAGTGAAGAGATAGATGATCCGCGGACGAGCGAGTAGATGACTCCGAAACGATCAGAGTTCCGCATATTCTTGCCCTTGATCATTTTAAAAAACGCTGATGTAGTTACCGATCCGTTCTTTCTGGTTCTGGGCAATGCATTCAGCAATCCAGGTGATGTTGCGGATTTCCTGTTCGCGGAGCCGGACCCAGGCGTACACAATGGCGTACGTAAATTGCCGGGTGAACGCGTTCTTGGATATCTCCATCTCCTTCTGGTAAAACATGTCTTCTAAGCTACGGCCGTCGGAGCCTGCACCGCCGCCCATGTTTCCGGGACCCACCGCACCGCCGCCCAAGTTGATGGCATCAAAGAAGCCCTTGTAGTCGGACACGCCGTCCACGGCCAGGCGGACGCCGTCAATGTCGTCGGCCCGCGAGAGCATCAACGTGCCCTCCGGGTAGAGGCGTCCAAAACCCGGGTAGAGCTTCTGGCGGTCGGCTTTGGACAGCTCGGTGCCAAAGGAGTTGATGGTGATGTTGATGGCGCGGCGGTCGGCCTCGAACTCGAGAATCTCCGACATGACCTCGGACGTCGGCGTGCCGGCCATGTCGGGGTGCGTGTTGACAAAGTGGTGAAAGTCCTCGAGGTAGTTCTTGTACAGCGTGTTGCGCACAATCTCAATGTTGAGCTCGTCGAGGTCCTGGTGGCTCAGGCTGCCCTTGAAGTACGGCGCCAGCGGCGTCTCGATGAGCACGCTGTTGTACAGCTCCTCGATGTTCGTAGCCACGCACAGCACGGGCATGGTGTCGAACCAGCCGAGCGGGTGGCACCGGTCCAGCAGCTCGCGCGTATCCCGCTCGTGGAGCGTGCCCGTGATCAGCAGGGCGACGTTGTCGATCATGTAGCCGTATGTCAGGTAGTCCATAAACTGCGCCAAAGAGCCGACAGCGTTCGCCCGAAGGTAGCGGAACTCGGCCACCAGCTTGTCGGTCGTCTTGGCAGCCAAGCTCGACGTGGACGGATTCGGCGGAAGCGCGGCCAAGAAGTCGCCGTAAGCCGGACCGAGCTGCAGCTTGAGATCTGCAAAGGAAAAGTTTTGTCAGCGTTGGTGGAAAAAAAGAAAGCCGGGACACCAACCGCCGCCGCCGCCGCCGCCGAAAGGGAACAAAGCGGCTCACCATCGACGTTCTCGCACTGCGTCATGTTGCTGTAGCTGGAGCTGGTAAGAAGGCCATTGCGATATCCCCGGACGATGCCCTCAATGTACCTGGGACGAAAAAGCATCGTTGTTAGCTCCTTTGGCGTGACGCATTTTATATTCGTACATGAGGCCACGTCCGTTCGGTCTCACCCATTGTTCACGTTGAAGAAAAGGCCCTCCATTTTGACGGCAACGACGGTCGTTGGCGAAAGCAGATGGGGTCTTGTGCCGGTTGCCTGCTGCTCGAAAGAGGGAAGTAAAAGTCGTGGGCCAGCTCAAGCCTGGTTGAAAGGAGCGACTTTTGCTTGCGTGCCAATCTCTATTACGAGCATGTTTTGCGTTGTGAACGTACTCTGTGGCTGAGTATGGCGGTGCAGAATGCACGTGCACTTCCCTATAGTGGCTTAGTGCTAAAGTAGAGTTCATTGGCCCCACTTGAACCAAATAAAAAAAAAAGAAAAGGGAAATAAAAAAAAAGGGAAGCTATGGCAGGAAAAAAAAATTGCGTAGCAAAAATAAAGGCCAAAAAAAAAGAGAATTTGGTTTCCTTCTTCCCTTCTTGCAAGAACCAAAACATCACGCCCTGCACGACACAGCACCACCGTTACGCAATTGGGTTTGGGTTTTGTTTTCTTTTGCTTCGAGACAGGGCGTTTTCTTTTCTTCGCTGTTTTCTTCTGTTTTCCATTCCAAAATGCCTCTGTTCGTTCTCGCCGAGACGAGTGCAGGGTGAGTGCAGGCAGTCGCGACCGCTTCCATCGTCCTTTCTCCACGGGCAGATCCGTTTGCCGGTCGCTGCTCCTTCCGTCCGCTCTTTTGATGCTTCATTACTAACGTGGCTCTCTCCCTTCTAGCTATGGCTTGTTCAAAGCCAAGGATAAGAAGCTGCTCGAGCGCGACGACCTCAGCCTGCGCATTTCCTCGACCGACAAGATTCACGATGAGTGAGTGATTCTCTATTCCCCAGCCATGTGTTTTTCTTTGTCTTTTTTATTTCAGAAATTGCCGACCCAAACGCTCCACAACGTGAAAGCTTGCGTTCTAACTTATTCTTCCCCGGCCGCTAGATTGAAATTGAAAGAGTTCCTGAAGTGGGATAGTGCTTCGGCTGCGCTTAGCGAACTCGACAAGTTGGTGGACGGCAAGGTGCCGCCGCTGCTGATGAAGCTTTTGGACAGCGTCAAGGACGAAAAGAAGTTGTCTCTGGCCGTTGCCGACAAGTCGCTGGGTAACGCCCTGCAGAAGCTGCCCGGTTTCAACATCACGGCGGTCACCGCTGCCCCAGGCTCGTTGGCTGGCGAGGTGTACCGTGGCATTCGTCAGCACCTCGCGGAGCTGATTCCTGGCATAGACGACGACGCGTTCAAGACCATGTCCCTGGGTCTGTCGCACTCGCTATCCCGTCACAAGCTCAAGTTCTCTGCGGACAAGGTCGATGTGATGATCATCCAGGCCGTGGCGCTGCTGGACGATCTGGACAAGGAGCTCAACACGTATGCCATGCGGGTCAAGGAGTGGTACGGCTGGCATTTCCCTGAGCTGGGCAAGATCCTGAACGACAACCTGGCCTACGCCCGCGTCATTCTCGCCATCGGCATGCGTGAAAACATTGAGAAGGCCGACCTGTCGGAGGTGCTGCCCGAGGAGATCGAGACGGCTGTCAAGGCAGCGGCCGACGTCAGCATGGGCACGGAGATTGCCGAAGAGGACTTGGAAAACATCAAACTGCTGGCGGAGCAGGTTGTGACCTACACCGAATACCGCGTGCAGCTGGCCGGCTACCTCGAGTCGCGCATGAAGGCCATCGCGCCCAACCTGACAGAGATCGTCGGCTTCCTGGTCGGCGCCCGCCTCATTGCCCACACGGGCTCGCTGATGAACCTGGCCAAGAGCGCCGGTTCCACTATCCAGATCATTGGTGCCGAGAAGGCGCTCTTCCGTGCGCTCAAGACAAAACACTCCACGCCCAAGTACGGTCTCATTTATCACTCGTCCCTGGTCGGCCAAGCCACGGGCCGCAACAAGGGCAAGATTGCCCGCCAGCTGTCAGCCAAGGCCGCTATTAGCGTGCGCACCGACGCCCTTGCCGAATTTGACGATGACGAGGAGGACGACGTGCGTGCTGCGCTGGGCATTTCGTCGCGCGCCAAACTCGAGCAGAGCCTGCGGCGGTTGGAGGGCAAGCCCCTTGCGAAGGCCGCGAGTTCTTTCTCCAACGGCGTGGGCAGCGCGCCGGGCAAGTGGGAGGTCAAGGAAGCACGGAAGTACAACGTGGATGCCGATGGTCTGACAGGTGATGAACCGGCTGCGGCCATCAACGGCGACGAGGACGGCGTTGTGTCCAAGCACAAGAAAGACAAAAAGGAGAAAAAGGACAAGAAGGCCAAGAAAGACAAAAAGACCACTCCAGCGGCCGAGGAAACGCAAGACGTCACCATGGCGGGCGACCACGAGGAGGCTGCCACGAACGGCACATCATCCGGTAAGAGTTTCTCAAATGTTCACATTTCTCGTTTGTTGGTTTCGCGTGTAGATTCCCTGCTAACAAGACTTGGCACGTCAGGTCCTCGCAAACTTTCTGAGGAAGACTATGAGCGCTATGCAGAGGCTGCAGGCATTTCTGTTTCCAAATTCAAGCGCAAGTATGAGCGCGGCGATGTTGAGCTGGGCGAGGACGGCCGGCCCATCGTCCACAGCAAAAAGGAGCTGAAGAAGCGCCGCAAGTCCGACCAGGCCCAAGCCAGCGAGGAAGCGGCCGGGGCGAGCAAGCGAAAGCGCGACGAGGAGTCCGAGACGCCCAAGAAGAAGAAGAAGAGGCACAGCACCGCATAGTGTGTGATTTTTTTGGTTTTGTTCGCCCTTTTTCTTTTGCTTGTTACCGCACCTTTGGTGTGTGGCGTCGTGCCTTTGTCTGCCATCGTGCTGCATCTTTAGTGCGTATTCTTGTGTTGTTTCGTGTTCTTTTGTTTTGTATGAGAGGGTCTATTGCCTCCCGGCGTTTGGGGACGTGGCTTCTTATTTTGGGCACCAAAAGATCGGAGTTGGACGGAAACGAAATTTGCTTTTTCTTTTCGTTCTCATTGTATGTGACTTGGATTTGTGGAAAAGAGCTTTTTTCGTTGTATTTTGCTCAACTTTTGCATAGAAAAAGATACCGCAATCCAATCTTTCGTAATATTTGACTGAACATGTACGCAGAGCATTTCAACATACATGCAGTGTTGATTTTTGATTGACTACAACTAGTAAAGTATATTTATTCCTCGCCAGACGGCCCAATAAGAGTTTTGGTGACAGAAAGGCCTCGGCCTAAGCCGCGGAAAGTAGCTTAATTCTGCCGTCTCTGTCCGCCTTTATTTGAACCTCACTCCTCAACTGAATAGCAAAAGATTGCCTAACGACAACACGATCTTCTCCATTTTCTTCGTTCCACCTTTTTTGAACCAAAGAAAATCACAGGAAATGGATGAGGGCGAGATTCTAGAGGGCCCGTTGCCCAACGAAACCGACGACCGTCCGGCAGACTCCCGACCCAGTAGACGAAGTCGCAGCCGGAGCCGGTCGCCGCGACGAGACGATCGGCACATGGACCGCGGCCGCGATTCGGGTCGTGACCGGGGCCGCGACGACAGGCGACGACCAGGGCAATACCGCGACTACGACGATCCGGGGCGCGGACGCGGCGGCGGCAGCGACCAAAGAGACTACCGCGAACGCAACAGCGACCGGGACCGCGACCGCGACCGCGACCGGAATCGTGACTGGGGCCGCAATCGGGACTGGAACCGCGATCGTGGCCGCTACGCAGACAGGGACACAAGACCACCGGAGGATAAGGACCGGCCCAGAGATCGAGAGCCAGGAGCTAGCCGCGCCCTAGAACGGGAGCCACTGACAGGTGGGCGGGACGACGCGGAATTGGGCGAGGCGGCGGATGCCTTCCGCCCTAAACCAAAGAAGAAGAGTGGCGGTGGTGGCTTCAAAGTCAAGGAAAAGCGGCGGGACAACGACGACGAAGGGCAACCCGAGTCGAGGAACAACAAGTCCCGCGACCGCTCGCCGCGGCGGGACGGCCACTACGGTGACCGTGATCGAGACCGGGATCGGGACCGGGACAGGCACAGAGACGGTGGCAACCGTGAACAAGACCGGGACCACAAACGGGACCGTGACGGCGGCCGCGGCCGCGACGAGAAGGCGGGCGGAGCCCCGCCGGGCCGCGGCACCAACAAAAAGGCCGCCGGCCCGGCCGCCCCGAGCGTCCCGCAAGAGTTTATGGTTGTCAACGTCAACGATCGACTAGGTGCGTAAACTCCCCTCTCCGGTTGTTGTCTTATTTTTCCATATTTGTTTGTGTGTGTGTTTTCTAACTTACCGTTTCACAGGTACCAAGGCGGCCATTCCCTGCATGGGGTCGGATCTGATCCGGCAATTCAAGGCAAGCTTAGTTCTTATTTCCTTTTTTTTGTTCTTCTACAAATTGTGTGCTTCTCGTATGCACTCACTAACCAACCGTGTTCAGATCATGGTGGCCGCACGCATCGGCCGTAATCCTAATGAGATTATGCTGCGGCGGCAGGGCGAGCGGCCGTTCAAGGACCACCTGTCGCTGGACGACTACGGGATCAGCAACGGGGTGCAGTTGGACCTGGAGTTGGACACGGGCGATTGAACCGGAAGCGAGCGCGATGCATCATGTAACGCTTCGTATAATATGTGGCAATAGCAATCTATTTATTCATGGCGAAATCATAAAGCACGCGTAAAAACTGACCAACTCGGGAAGTTGAAGATGTTACAAGTGACATGTCATACAATCTGATACAAACCTGAAGACAAAAGAAAATAATCCCACATTTTATTACAGAGAATCCTGACAAGTTCCGTAGCTCTTCGTCACCGTGCCTAAGGACGGCCTAGAGGGCGCTCCCAATCTTCATCGTCGTCGTCATCCTCCCGGTTATTAGCCATGCTGTGCGGTCGGTTCGGCATAATGTTGGGTCCATCCTTCCTCATTTTGCCATTGCTGTTGTGACCATTGGCGCCAGGTCCGCCGGCTCTGCCGGGCCCGCCGGGCCCGCCAGGTCCTCCAGGTCCGCCCGGTCCGCCGGGACCACGCATAAAACCTCCGCCGCCGTTGTTGTTGTGGCCACCGCCACCGCCATTATTGACGTTGCTGTTGTTGCCGTTGCCCGATCCGGGCCTGTTCTGGAACGGTCGGGGTCCCGGAAACGGCCCGGCCGACATCGGCGGATCCTCTTCACCAGCGGAGTCGTCAGACGGCGCGGGCGTACCGCGAATGGTGTGCACGCGACCGCCGGCCATGCTGGGGTTGGGGGCCGACGGGGCGGCCATGGCCTGCAGTGATAAGGGCATGCCGTTGCGAGCATCGGGGGCTTGCTGCTGCGGCGCCGCACGGGCAGGTAGAGAAGGAAATCCACCGAAGCCGCCGTGCGCAGCCATCTGATTGGGGTAGTAGAACGGAGCCGCCCCGGCACCCAAGCCGGCTGGGCCGTTGTCGCCTCCCTGGTAGGGCCGCAGGACGTTGATCCATTCGGCTGTCTCCTTTTTGGCAGCCGTCTTGGCTTCTTTTTTGCAGTTTAACTTTGAGTCTGGACCAAAAAGTCAGTCCAGAAACTCAGGCGTATGCAAGGGAGAAAAAAAAATGGCGGGCAGCACAAAAAAGACAAAGGAACCAGAAGACTCACGCTCGATGCAAACACCATTGTCAGCTGCCTCAGAAATGCAGCCTTCCGTCGTGCACTCATCTAGAGATGGCAACAAAGGTGATTAGATACTTATTCGGCTCTATACTGTGACGCGTTCTGCTGAGAAACAGACGACGAGGGATTCGGAAAACTCACGTTCAGGGCAGTACATGTGCAAATCGGGCACACCCGCCGCACAGTCGCTATCGCGGCACAAGTCTAGGGCGCACAGAGTGTTAGATACACGATTGTGGAGAGGTAAAGCAGGCAATGCTACAGCTTGAGACGTACGAGCAGGGCAGAATCTCTCGCGCGTGCGGTTGTTCTTCATCCAGCCCTTCGGACCTCCGCAACCCTTCATCTCGCAGCAATCTTTAGAACATTGTTAGCGTCGTGTTGTTGTCGTCGTTCTCGTCGTCATTTTGCTTCGGTCACACTCATCAAAGAACGCACGCAAGTTGCAGTAGCGGAGTTTCCCGTCGGTGCCGTTGCTGCAGCCGCGCTCAAGACAGGCGTGCTTGCGGCAGAACTTGGCGCCCTGCACCCGCAGGCCGTTGCAGGTATTGATGGGGCAAAAGCCGTCTAGGAAGCGCAAAAAATCATCAGCTTCTCCTCGTTCTGTTTTATTTTTGTGTCTTTTTTGTATCTCTTTATACAACGCACGGTCTTTGCAAAACGACAGATAGAGCCGTCGGTCGAACACTTCGATGATGCATTCGCTACGCTCTTTCTCGTCTATCGTCCTGGTTTCTGGGAGCGGGAAGCGATTCTCGGAGCAGCCAATCTGATTGCATTGCAAATCTGAAGGCATCATCGCCAACGTTAGACGAATGCATAAAAATAATAGTAGGTGGACGAGGTAGGGAGCAAGGAGATATGCGCACGTTTCTTGCACAGATCGAAACCGGACACAGAGATTTTCTGGCAAGGTCCAGCCTGACATTTGTCTGCATTTGGGGTTGTTCCTTGTCAGTCAATGTTTTTTTATCTCCTCGAATACGATCATCCCCCCGAAGAGGAGGCTTGCTTACGCTTTTTGCAGAATCCTTGCCGATCAAGGCCCTGCTTTGCGCATCCCTTATAGTGGCAGCGATCTAAGATTCATAAAACCGCGTCAGCACATCAACTGAAATTCGAAGCATGAGGCCATTCATTACCAAGAAGAAATAGAGGCCGGACAGAAAACTCACGCCTGACGCAAAACATGCCAAATGCTCCATTGGGTTGGAGTTCGTCGCGCAGTAGCTCGCATCGCGAAGCAGAGCAAATGTCTTGCAGCAAAAAAATACTGTTTAGAAACATGTGCACACACAAAGAGAAACAGAGCGTTAAAAGGTTCGTCCAACTCACGAGACGAGCAAAACTCATGGCGCAGAAACTTGCAGCTGCTCGGGTCGCTGTGCCGCGGGTCCAAATACTGTCCCTTGCCCTCGGTGCAATGGGCGGCAGGGCAAATGGCATCTAAAAGGAAAGAAGGGGGAAGAAAGAAAGCGAACAACGTCAGTCGCCGGGAACGTACGTCGACTCGTTTGATATGGAATTACAGACGGTTATCACGTACGTTCGTTGCAGACGGTGTCGTAGACCGGCTTTTTGTTCTGGCAACGCTCCTTGCTAAAGAAGAATCGGCATGTGTCTTCCATCGCGTCAGCATTGGATCGAACAGAAAACAGACAGAAAGACAACAAGAAGTGGCGCGGCCTCACGTTCTTCGCAGTACGGCGACGATATGCGGTATCCCTGCTGGCTGCGCATCCGGTAAAACCACTCGCGTTTGTCGCGGTCCACGTTGAAGCGGGCGCACTGCCAGGCCATGGTCCGCGACTGGGCATCCACGCCCCGGGCGGCATGCATGCCCTGTCCGTCGCCGCCGCCGCCGTTACCGAACGGGCTGGCACCGAGGCTGGCCATTTCCGTCAGCGGGAAGCCTGCGGCCGCAAACATGTCGATCAGCTGCGCTTGGATGTCGCGCTCCTCTTGGTTGCCGTAGACGCCGCCGTTGCGCGCAAGGGCGTCCTCGACGTTGCGCCACGCCACGGGGGCGTTGCAGTCGCGGCTTTGGCACCTTTGCCGCTCAAAATTGCCGCTGCCGCGTTCGAAATTGGACCTATCCATTGTTTGCTTTCGTGAGGCCTTTTAGCAGAAGTGGTACGAACAAGTACTGATGCACTACACCCCAAAGAAAGCTCTTGTCAAATGTACATATAAGAAAATGCTTTATTTTCTGCTTAAAGAACGAAACGAGGAAAGTGAAACAGAAAGAATAAGGAAAAGAAGGGCATTCTAGGTCAGAAACAACCGTCTTGTCTTTTGGGAGGTTATATACCGGTGTGCCGACGGGCAACAACCGCTTGAGCTGTGCAATTTTTGTATCGATCTTCTCGGGTCTACGAAAACACAGATAAGGCCCAAAGTGAGAACAAAACGTCATCCTATCTACGTTATGGCTGCCAAGCGAGAGGTGGCAAGCGAGGACTGGACGCCATCTTCCAGTCTTTGTGCGGCTCTTGCACACACCGACATTGCCAACAAGGAGGGGGAAATAAGGACAAAAGAAAGAACGGGGGAAAGAGAAAGGGAAGATGACCCCCTTTGGCCAATAACCTGCTTTGCTTTTTGAGGCTGAATGGCGTTGTTGTGTTGCATTCGTGGGTGCCGGGCAAAAGTGCAGTTTTCCGCTTCCTTGGAAGACGACGACGAGGCTGCGTTCAGAGGAGACTAATGTCGGGCGGTTTATGCTTACGAGGAGGGCACCACACCCTCTTTCCCGGTTCTGCCAGCCTTCTTTCCTCTCTGCCACGCCCGCCTTTGCACCTTCTCATATACTTTGTACAACACCGCAACACGTATTTCCGGCGCAGCCGAGCACATTGATGAGACGCTCCTTCCCAACTGCGTACATTGTTTTCCCCCCCCAGGCGTCGCTGCATATTCGTTTTATTCAATCAGAAGCCTGCAAGGCACAGAAACGTGGACGCAAGAAAACGATCTGTAATGTGGCCGCAGCCGCAAGGCATTGTCATTTTTCACCACACCAGAAAATCGAAATAAAATGGTATATAAACGATGCAAAGACGCGATAATGAACAAAAAATTGGAGAAAATATATAATACTTTTTCTTTCGAGAAATGCAAGGTTGCAAGGGGCCGTTTGGATTTAATGTGAGATCACGTGACAGCGCGCGCGTTTGCAGGGGTCTGGCGCCCTTTCGGCCACCGCTAGGGAAAGTGGTTGAGCACTGGCCAACGCGTCGAACGCGCCCTTCTTTTGACATCGACATCGATGGGCGAGTGTGGCAGCCTCGCACCCAAAAGATAAAAGTCGCCCCGTTCTTTCACGTACTGAAGCAAAGAAACGAGACGCGGTCAACAAAAATTGCCCTTGGATGATTGAGTTTGTCCCCAAACCAATTCTAGCCAGTTCAACATGACGACCGGTCCGGCACGCATTCACGAAGCGACCGCCGTTGCGGGCGAAACAACGACGATGACGACACCGGCTACGGGGCCCGGCACAGGGATGGAATGCACGGCGTTGTCTTCGGCACCGCGCGTGCAGACCGCCGTCAGTCCGTACACGCAGGACCTGCTGCGCCGCATTGCCGCCTCTGGCCGCACGCCCTTTGAGCAGCGCGTGTGGTCGCTGCTGTGCCAGATCCCCGCGGGCCACGTCACGACGTACGCGCTCATGGCGAAGCACCTGGGCTCGTCGCCGCGCGCCGTGGGCAACGCGCTGCGCCGCAACCCGTTTGCGCCGATGGTGCCGTGCCACCGGTGCGTGGCGACGGGCGGCGGGTTGGGCGGGTTCAAGGGCGTGAGCGGGCCGGGCGTGGGAAAGCGGCGCGGCAACGGCAGTGTACGAATCAAGCGGCACGACGGCACGTTCACCCGCATGGACATGGAGCACGAGGAGGGCATTACGTTGGCAGAGAAGCGGGCGCTGCTGCGGATGGAGGGCGTGCGGTTCGACGACCGCGGACGGGTGTTGGGCACGCCCTTCCGGGCCTTTCGCTAGGCGTGGGGACTGGGACAGGCAACAAATTGGGACAGTCGGTTACTGCACAATGAAAAGGAGGTTTACATACACGTGATTAACGGGTTGGAACAAAATTGACTGACTCGGCTTTTGGGGGGGCGTTATTCTTTTGCCAGCCGTGTCAAGCCGGTACAACGATGGCACGGGAGCGAAGATCGGCCCTGACGTGCATGGGAGGATTAATAATGTACATATGCTGACTTGGCCCTCACGTGTGCGGGTTGCAAAATGTGTGCCGGAGAATATCTGGATATGATACGGCGAGTATTTGTCGGGGCCGGCGAATAAAACAAGCATGCACCAACAGAGCCACCAGTTGGCAAACGGAATAGCTTCGTTTTTAGCTGCAATCTCGGTACTCATAACAGAGGGATTACACATAGGCAAAAAAGTACCTCGCCACAGAAACGAATACGATTATGTACAAGCAGGCTCCGTCGGGATGCGAGGCATTTTCGTCTGCTGGAGCACCAGACAATATATATAGCGGCCGCCGTGAAACACTAGACAGATCGGTTTCGGCTGGCGGGTTTGTCGCTCTTTGTTCTGGAGTGGGACCGATGGAAGAAAAAGCTCACCAGAAATTCCGAGTAATACGATACGATGCTCCATATGAGGACAAAAGCCTCCCACCGTCTTTTTGCATTACCAAGTCTTGATTTTGGTATGCCTTTTGTTTTCCTTCTCCTGAGAGTACTAAGTACGACATACAACTCATTTTCTTCCTTTCTTTTTGCCTTCTCTCACGATCCTGCACGTTGCTGCGGCTGGGAAGCCAACCCGGGAAGCGGTTCCAGCGAAACAGATCAGCGCTAGTCCATGTTCGGGCATCCGGTCGTTGTTTCCTCGTCTCCTTTCACCTTTTCTCTTCCCTCCTTTCGGTATTATTTTCCATATTTGTACGAGTATTACCGAGTAATAGTCCCTGAAACAGGCTTTTTCGCCCTTCTTTCCCCCTATACAGACCCAAATCCGACGACCTCTCGTGTCGTGTCTCGCTATCCTTTCACTTGCTGTTGGTAAGGTGAATGTGATTTGTGGGGTGTTTCCGAGGACGAGATGGCTGTTGGCACGGCTTCTACGCGCAGCGTTGCGTTGCATACATATCCCACGGGTTTTTATTTTTTTATTTTTTCGTTTTTTTTTTTTTCGGTTGAGAACGTGCGCGTTTGCCGCGGGGCAGACACCAGAAGGGGGGGATGTTTAATAATACTGCAATTTACAGGGTCCCGCCAGTGGGATGGGGGGGGCCAGGCCCCGCGGGCAGCCAGAAAAAAAACCTTATGTCGGTGGCCAGGTACGGCGCACTGTACGCATTCTCGCGGGACATGCAGGGTATCTTTTCTTCGTGCTGGCCAGGCTTCCCTCGGGGGGGGGGGGGAAGGTGTGATGTGATGGGTGGTTGTTCTTTTCTCTCACCCGTCACTGCACTGTAAGGCGTCGGAGCCGGTTTTCGCACACCAAAAGATGGCTTTTGCGCGGCACAGCGGGCGCATGAACGTGGGGTGACTGGTGTAGGAGACCAGTCCTACCGTGTTATTGGGGCGCTGTAACACGGTGTTGGTAGTGGGGATACGGGTGGCGAGCGTGGGGTGTTTTCGACGAAGAAAAAGTGCATACGTTCATTGTGACTAATAATGAAGTGTCTTGCCATTTGGGGGGGGGGGAGATTCTCGTAGGCCATGGTGGGTTGTTAGTCCCTTTGGTTCTTTCTTCCTCTCCGGCGAGCGGCCGGTTAGAATGTGGTAGCGCCGAAAATTTTTTGTTAGAGAAAGGGCGAAGAAGCGTTCTCGCCAAAACTCCCCGAGGCGTTAACCGGACGCACTTTCCCACATTATTCGGCTGTTTCTCTCCCCCAAGTCGACAGGTGTGAGAAAAAAAATATACTCGCTCTTTCCTCCCTCAAGTGGAACCATTTTGTATTCTTTCCTTCTTCAACAACAACCAAAAAAAGGAAAAAGATCGTGAGATTTCGTTTCCTTGAACCGAAAAAGGAACATCAAGAACAGTTCGCCTGGTCGGCATTTGCGTCTTTCGTAACCGTTTTATCGTCCCGGTGTCTATCTTTCTTTTCTTTTTCCTTTTTTTCCCCTCCTCGGTTTGCCGCATCGTTTGCCGTTGCACCAAAACGGTGCAGAGACAACGAATTTGTCTGCGGTTTTGTGACGACAAGGGAAAACGATTGGACCGACGACACAAGACGAGAGACTTTAAGAGAGAACTAAACGAAGGGGAAGAGAGGGAAACGGCCGACAATCAATAGGATTCCGACGACTTTCTTCAACAAAAGTGTGCGTTGTGACGCAAGGACCACTTGGATCACGCACATCAATCAACAACGTCTCGACGTCAAGGAGCCACCGACGTTTTCGACGTTTGCTTTCTTCTTTCTTTCGCATCTCTTTTCAGAACACTTTTCAGAACAAACCAACCATCATGGCGTTCAACGGACGGCGTGGCCCCAACATCTCGCAGTTCCTCCGGGAACTGCACGAGAACCCGACGCTGGTCGACAGCGACCCGGCCTTTTCCATGGACGACCAGGACCTGTCCATGTTCACCAACACCGAGTTCTTTGACCTCGAGACCGGCCAGAACACCGACTTTCAGCCGCCGGCCCAGCAGCCGACCAAACCGTCCACCGAGAGCGTCTCGGCTGCTTCGACGGCCGTGTCGCCGTTGAGCGAGGACGCCATCACGACGACCATGGCCGACTTCACGCCAATGGACTTTATGACCACAGGTACGTTCTTCACCGATGATCCACGCATATGCTGCTTTTGCTTTGATTTGGACCCTTTTCACATTAGTCATGTTTCACTTCTATGAGTCCCTTTTTGTTTTTGTTTTTTATTTTCTTTTTTTGCTCTCTCTCTTTTTTCCCGCCTCATATCTACATCACGACGTCCCGATGGGCACGGCTTCATCCAGACGATCTTTTTCTGCTTTCTGCATTGCCGCCAAACGGAATACAAGCGTTTTCTGTCATGACAACCAATTTTTTTCATCACGGGGGGTGATTGACGATGATTACAAATGCAATTTCGTGGCAGGGGTTGAGTTGGCAGAATGCCCTTCTCTTTTACGGATGATCATGGTGGTTCATTTTCACAAGCAAAAGAAAGAAACGATCATTATCGACAAGCAAGTGCGCCTCTCCATTCGTGTTTCCCATTTCATCACCTATCGCTTCTGTTCTTTTCTCATTGAGCAATAAGATCGCTGTTTTGCTTTCTCCACACAACCCTTTTCTCACCTGCCTTTTCTTTCTTTTCGTCTTTCTCTCGTCCGCTGTATCTCTCTCTGCTTTTCCCTCGTTTCCTTGTTCCCTTGTTCCCTTCCCCCCCCCCTTCGAAGATTGCCGCCAGGGGCATGGGGCACTTTTGATTGGAACATGGTTGCGCGTGCAATGCATGCGACCGGCCTCCTCCCAGATTTCGTGGGAGGGCGGAGCCTAAAATGGGTGTTGCAAATTGCGGGCTGTGATGGTGCAATACCCCGTGACTTTTTGCTCATCGACGGAATGCTTCAGCAAAAACCCGCCCGGAAGCCCCATCCTCTGCAAGTTTCCCTTTCCAAGCGGTCTGGCAAGCAGCAAAACATGGCATTTTGACGTTTTTTTTCCCTTTCTTTTACCTTTCCTCTTCCCGGCGTCCTTTTCTACTTCTTTTGTGAAGTTTTCTGGACTTTTTATATTCTATCCTTACCCGCTTGTGTCCTATTTTTTGGTTTTCAATCTTTTGTGATTTGTTATCTTTTTTGCTTTTTATTTATTTTATTTTTTTGGGGCGCTCGTCTTTTGGGGCCTTTGTTTTCATCTACACGTCAATTGGCCGGGCTCTGCGTTACGAAGGACTCCACCGGCCATGGTTTGACTTCGACGGACACACTTCGAGTACGAGCCCATTGCTGACAATGGCACCATGTCTTCAGGAGACTTTAATTTTCCGGATTTCAACGCCGCCTACTCGTCGCCGTCGATCACGTCCTATCAGGACAACCTGGGCAACCTGCACCAGCCCATCCAACCCGGTCCCCAGCCGGTCTACTCTTCGTCCGGCGGCGTTGGCCACGCGCACGGCCATGCAACCCGCCACAACGGCTTCGCGGGTGCGTCTCAGACGCCGCCGCGGATAGCGGCAGCAGAGAAGCGCAAGCCCGATGCGCTCAACCCGGCAACGCGCGCAATCACGTTTGAGGAACAGACCCGCGTTGCCGCCGAGGAAGACAAACGTCGGCGGAACACGGCTGCCAGCGCTCGCTTCCGCATCAAGAAGAAGCAGCGCGAACAGGCCCTCGAAAAGTCCGCCAAGGAGATGACCGAAAAGGTGACCGCGCTGGAGGGGCGCATCCAGCAGCTGGAGACGGAGAACAAGTGGCTCAAGAGCATCGTCCTCGAAAAGAATGCGGGGAACGAGGAGTTTTTGGGCAAGTTGTTGGAGGATTTCAAATCCAAGCACGCGAACGCAGCACAACGAAACGGCATTGATATAGAGGCCGATGCAGCCGTCGCTGCCATATCAGACGAAGAAAACGAAACGAGAGACTCTTCCGGTTGAGGCTTTTTGACCGGTTCTGCCTTCTTCTGTTTTCGGTTTCCTTTTTTTCTCGGCCTCTGCTTTTATTATATATATACAACGGCGACTTCGGGTGTTACGGTATTTGCGGTTTTTGAATTCTGGTCTATCTTCACACAACAATGGATGGGAGGTGTTGAACGGGCAAACAGGTTCCCCTTTTGGGTGCAATAAGAAGGGCTGGAGGCGGGACGAGGGAGAGGGCAAGGAGGCAATTTTCTCCCGTGGTTTTTACTGTGCTATTATGGTTTTGTTTTTCTACTTTTTTCTGTTTCTTTTTTTTATATCGCTTGGTTTTTGGGGCGAAGAAACGCAGAGTCGGCGTTCAATTGCGACGAAACCTTTTTATTTTTGTATAGGAAAGTTATCGTCAAGATGAAGCTGGAAAAATATTGCCAATCCGTCGCAAACAAATACATGTATAATGGGCGAAAGCATGTCTCCCTATTCCTTCCAGAACGAGAAGTATATCTACGTGAGAAAGCAATGCGAGGGAGAACAAGAGAGGACCAATTACAGTGTTTGTGTTTATTGGGGTAATACGCCTTCGTTTGCTGTCGTGATGCCATTTCCTGGGGTTATGGTTCTATATGCTTCGGGCTACCTGCAGCAAAGACCAAAGGCCGATCTGGGTGGTCCCGCCCCAGCAGGCAGACGCCAACGCAGCAGCCCAGGGTTCTGTTTTCTTTTTCATTACCTTATTTTTGTTCTTCCGCGGGCGGTAGTTGTATTCTTTATTTTATCCTGGCTAAGGTACAGGGGGCCTTGGCTTGCAGCTTGGGATCCTACTAAGTACAGGGGGGCACAATCCAGAGTCGAAGCGCATCGCTTTCCGCTTTCACGGATTATGGCAAGACAGTAGATCTTAGTTACGGCCTTCTGTTTACGCGTCCGATTGGCAATTCGTATCCCAGGGAGAGAGACGACGAAAACAGAGTGGGAAAAAAAGGTCAAACATCCCCTATAAATCCACCCAGGAAAGGACGCGGCGTTCCGACGGGTCAATGGGAAACCAAACCAACGTACGAACAAGGTGAATAATACAGACAGTAGAAACATGCTTCCATGGCCGAGGGAAAAAAGGAAAGAAAGAAAAAAAAAGGAAGAAAGAAAGAAAAGTGCGGAAACGTTTTTCTTTTTTTTGTTCGTCTCCACTCCACCTCTTCTTTTTCCTTTGCCCTCGCTCGCATTCCCTCCCCCCCCTCCCCCCCCCCTTTCCGATGACGTGCTCAGCGCACTCTGATGTCGACATGCGGTTCCGTATCCTGACAGAAAAAAAAAATTGGAAAAAAAAGGGAAAAAAAGGGGAAAAAAGGTCGCGAAAAGAAAACGAAAAACGCATCTCCGTTCCTTTCCCGTAGCGTTGTGGTCCTCTCCGTGTCTCTCTTTTCCTTTTCCTCCTTTTTCAACTCTTCAGGCTTTTCCGTGATCCGAAGTGGTATTGATACTGAAGGGGAAATTGAAAGCAGACATGCGTGCATAGACAAACGACGCCCCAAATCCGGGCCAGATACTTTGGTCGTCTGTGTGTTAAGCCGCTGTATGCCGGTGTTGGGGTTTTTGGCCTTTTTTTATTCATTTCCCTTCCCATTGTCGTCTCTGCTTTTTCTATTTTTTTGGCTCCAACAGGCAAGAGCAAAGCTGTCTCTTTGTTTCTACGACGTACCATTTTGGGCATTGGGCCCCGTACTTTCCTAGCAGGATGACCGGACAGCTTCCAAATATGGAAATACTACGCCGTACGCGGGAAGATGAGAGTTTTTTTTATATTTAGCTTCCTCCATCCTTGTATTAGCATTGTTACGGCGTAGGTGCTTTCCTTTCGACAGGTGAGATGGAGTTTAGAACGGGAAGGCGAGACCCCTATACGCGCCTTCCACTATGTAGACAATTATAGAGCGATTTTTTTTTATTAAATAATTAGGTTAAATTTTTTACCTTATCAAGTGAGCTTTTCACTCGTGTCCTTGATTTTTTTTAAAAAATAAAATAAAATATTGTCCTGTTCTTCCTCCCATGGTTGATTTCGTCGCAATGCTTCTTTTTCGTCTCTGCTCTATTTTTTGTGCAACCTTGGCTCCCGCGCATTGACGGAAACCCCCCACGCAGGCGTATAAAACCATTCGCAGAGAGCCGTAGCTGCGCCGGCCCAATCAGTTGCAGCTAGATCGAGGTGCTCCACTTATTGGCTAGATCACCAACAGCAAAGAATAACCTGGAGATAAAACCGCGTGTCAAGCCGAATGAACAAAACGGCCAACAGCAAAAACGTGTAAGCCGCTTGGTATCGTATCTGTCTGCTCTATACTAGAGCAAATGATGTGTCAACATGCTCCTCGTCAAGAACAAGAATGCCCACCATATTTTTACTTGAAAAAAAAAGAAAAACTTCAAAATAAGACATTCTTGCCAGCTGCAATTTTTTTTTGTTCTGAAGAAAGCACCGCCCTGAGAAACTTTATATACAATATAAAAAATAAAGGCCAGAGAGTTTATCAATTCTCGATCGTTTCTCTGGCCGGTCCTATACTTGAATATGATACGGTTTGAAGCAGAGGTCACGGCGCCTCAAAATTACTACTAACGGTGCCGACAACAATACAAGGGTGATGGTTTCCACTTTGTAGTTCTGTTGACGCATATGAGCACAGGGTCTTTTTCACCTTTACGGCTGAGCTGGGTTCACTATATGATTTGTTAATTTTAGGGGTGGAAGTGCGTGATGATGGATCGCGCTTTGCAGGCAACTGAACATTTTCGCATTAATCCCGCCCTCGTTAGGCTTAGGACAGTCTACCCAGTAGGTCTCTCTTGTTTTTTTCCCTTCCGGGACCAAGTTTATATTCCTTCTTCAGCGCCGGCGTTTTGCGGTTTTCTTTTTGGTTTGTACGAGCAAGTGATTTGCGGCCCTTTCCCCCGTCTCAGAAGTAAGGGCCAGAAAGAATCTACGGCACCCGTGGCTCGAACATCGTGAGAACGGCAGTTGAAATGACGGAGCAACCAGTTGCCTCAACG
The DNA here is from genome assembly GCA_001636815.1 of Niveomyces insectorum RCEF 264. Lineage (NCBI taxonomy): Eukaryota > Fungi > Ascomycota > Sordariomycetes > Hypocreales > Cordycipitaceae > Niveomyces > Niveomyces insectorum. The sequence goes on along the minus strand of AZHD01000008.1, from coordinate 21,612 downwards.
GAATGAAAACCGCATGTTCAGACGAGAAAAAAAGTGCTCATGGTTATGCCGAGCGACCGATACGACGTATCTTCCCCCCTCCCCAGAATTGACAAAATGTCACCCACAAAGACGAAGCAAAGAACGATAGAAGCCACTTCGATTCCATGAAACGGGATCTGGCTCGAAGGCACGTATGCGTGGAACATGCATTGCCCGTTCAGCTCGCACCTCAGCTCCAGCATATTCAGCGACGCGTATTGCTGTTCTACCCAATTCGTCTTTTTTTTTGTCCAGGGGTTGACGGCCGTGCCACGTGTTGGGGTAGAATATGGGCTACTTCAACAGCTCGTTTTCAAGGTAGGATGTCTTCTGAGAAAACAGCCAGCTCCTCTTTGCCTTTTCTGCCATGCAAAGGCGTGATCCTCGTCCAGGACACTGATGCCATCCTCCAACCAAATGGCGTGTTTAGCTACATTTTTTTTAATAAAAATTTTTTAAATTTACTTTTTTATTGTTTTCCAATTTACGACCTGCGGGTGCGGCCTTTCTGTTTGCTTTCTCTCACGTAAATATAGGGTAACAAAAAGTCCCCCCCTATATTTGCCCACCTTCCTCCCCCCTTTTTGGGTCACTATAGCCTGCCATCCCGTGAAACGCCGACGATGGCCGCGTTGTTACGGTCTGCGGTAAGACTTTTTTTTTCACGCGATCCATTTTCTGTCTTCATGTCAGGGTACGTGACATGGGGAACGTTCGCAACCTTCTTGCTCCAAGTTCCATTGCATACTTCGTAGGATCACTTCGCCGCCTCCACGAAGCAGCGGCGCCCCATCCCCCATCCCACACCCCCTTTTCACCTGAGTGTGGCGAAAGAGCAAATATTGGGCACGGTGTAGAAGGATATGAACACACACAAAAAATAAAAATGTGCAGCATGGGGGGGGGGTGGGGGGGGGAGGAAAGCAGGGAAAAAATGATTTGCAGGACAAGGCAAAGAAGGGCACTTACAGCCAGGGTCCTCCGAACCACGAGGAGGTCCGGCCACGAGATGGCATGGTAAACTAAGAATTGTAAAATAAGGGGTGGCGTTGGTCGCGTACAGGACGCATGACCCTCACAGCTCCTTCATTAAGCCCCCTTATTCCCTCTTTCAGTATCTGTTACGTCTCGTCTCCGCTGGAGAGGTTACTTGGTCGTAAATGTCGTTCGGCCCGGCATGTAGTCCCCCCCCTTACTAGTAATCATAAACAAGGCACTCAGCCAAGCGCCCCGTCGTTGTTTGTGCCTGCCCCTATGTGCGTATATGTATAGTGACCAGAGCCTTTTCTCTCTCTCCACTCCTCTCCTCCTCCCATGGTCTTCAAGACACACGAGGGCTGTGGGACAAGGTATGGCATGGCTGCAATTCTTTTTTTTTTGGTTTTGACTTGGCGTACCGTTGTATAATCCACACCATTGCAACCCCGGAAAGAAAGGGCCGTCTCGATCACAGGAGAATGTTTCTTTACCCATAACAGAGGGTGTGAAAAACTGGCCGTGGAAATTGCTTTGCGTGCTCAACGTGCTGCGGTCTATAGGATGGAAAGGGAGTTCGCTCCCACGCGTTTTTGGGGGTCCTGTGCTTTCCTAGAAGAAGACTTGTTTCTGGTAAACATACGTCTGCTTTCCTTGGGAACCTTAAGTGTATTGCATAGCCGGGTGAGTACAGAGTGTCTACTTACTCCGTATACACGGGGCACGCCCTCCTACTACGTCGGCCGTAATCATAGTGGCCTGATCTATCGGGGGCCCAGTAATTACTGGCGAGGCTATACGCGGATTATGCCAGAGACTTTGGTACCGTAGAATAAAATAAAGCGTAACCTAAGTCCGTGTAATTTTTTTTTCTTTATTCAACACCGTCATCCAAATCGTTGTATCATTTTCTATCAAAAACCCTTCTTTCAACGACTCTGGTAAGTTTTGCTACAAACGGTTAACCAAAGACGGTAACGCGACCAAACTTAACGCCCGCAGAGAGACAGCAATATAGGTTTTGACGCGGCAGCTGGCCGTATGGCAACCGCCGTTCGTTCTTCGTTCCTCTTACGTTCATTCGTCGTCCTCGATCACCGCCTCGCTCTCCTTTTTGTACCTATCACGAAGTTAGCACCAGCAGTAGCGATCATCCTGTCGGAAAACGATGCAAAAACCAAAGGAGACTAGGAAGCAAAAAAAAAAAAGCGCCTACTTGTTCAGTACGCGTTCAATCCCGTCGCACCCCCGTTTTAACGTCTCCATCTTGGGACCGTACGAAAACCGTACAAAGTGGTGGCACGGCGAGTCGAACAGGTCACGGCGCCGCGACGGGTTCAGGTCAAAGAAAATGCCCGGCACGACGATGACCTTTTCCTCGAGGCAGGCTTGGAAGAAGTTCAGGCCGTCCGCGATGGCCTTCGGCAGACCCTCCAGGTCGAGCCACAGGTAGAACGTCGAGTCCGGCACGTTCCGTATGGAGAAGCCCATAGCGCGCAGCCGGCCGATGACGTAGTCGCGCTTGGCGCAAAAGTGGCGCTGCAGCGCGGCCATCTCCTGGTGGACGAGCTGCGGTTCGAGCATGGGCACGGCGGCCTCTTGAAACGGCACGTTGGCGCCGCCGTCGAGGTAGGAGCCGCAGGAGCCGATGGCCTGGATGAACTCCTTGGGGCCGAGGATCCAGGCGACGCGCCAGCCGGGCAGGCGGAAGCGTTTCGTGAGCCCGTCGAGGATGAGAACGTCGTCGCTGTCCACGTCCACGACGTTGGCGGCGGCGCTGATGGTGGTGCCGTCGCAGTTGCTGGTGTAGTTGTAGCCCGAGTAAAACTCGTCGCTGATGAGGGTGGCCCGGGCGCGGCACAGGTCCTGGATCTCGGCCAGCTCCGGGTTGGCGACGACGCGGCCGGTGGGGTTCCGCGGGTTCGAGGTAAGAATGACGCCCGTGCCGCGGGCAATCTCCTCGGCGACCTTGTTGGGGTGGATATGGTAGCCGTCCTCCTCGCTCAAGGGGACAGGAATGGCGGCGAACTGGTAGAAGATGGGGTCAACCAAGAACCGCAAAGCATGCGAAAACGTAAGCAGCCTTTCGTCGCGAGAGAACAGCTTACATTCTTGAACAACGACAGCATTTCATTGTATGCTATTTTGTTAATATGAAAGGCAGTAGATATACGGGTTACAAAGAACGTTGGAGGGGGGTCTTCGCATGAACGTACCTGTGTAGTCCGGGATGAAAAAAGCGACATAAGCGTTGTTCAGCACGGCGGCGATGCGAATCAGGCCGGCACGGCCGCCGGGCACGATGGCGACATTCTCCCACGTATACTGGCTGGCCTTGCCCTGGCGGTGGTGCGCGTTGTACAGCTTGGCGACGGCCTCGCGCAGGGGCCGGATGCCGGCGGTGGGGCCGTACTCGCGGCTGGCGACGGCAATGTCCAGCGTCTGCGGACGCTGGAACGAGCCCGCAATGTCGTCTTCGACCTCGGGCGCGCCCTGGCCGAGGTTGGCCCACGTCTCGGGCTCGTCGAGGAACCCGAACTCGGCGGCGCGCTCCGTGCACCAGACGACGCCCGTGGAGGACCGGGTGGCGTCGAGGCCGGCGTGCGGCAGGTGGCCCTCGTGGGCGGCGCGGAACTGCCGGTGAATGCGGCTGCTGGCCTCTGGAACGGTAAAAATAAGAAAAAGAAAAAGAAAGTGGAAAAGTTGGCTTTCCCAAAGCGGAAGTAGTTTGACGGGGAAAAAAAAGCGAAGAAGAATCAAAAATTGCCAAGAAACCAAAAGAGAAGACTGACTAACCATTGACGCCCGGCTCGCCGACGGAAAACCGGCGCGGGGGCTTCGGCGCGCCGGTGTTCCGGTTGATGCTGAACTTGCGGTTGCTGAAATACCCGGCCATTGTTGTTTTGCAGGGAGAGAAAGAGATGGAGAAGGGGAAAAAATAAAAAGTAAAAAGTAAAAAGCCCCAAAACAAAGAACCCAAAAAGTGAAAACCGGCAAAACGCTTCTGTTCAAAGTGCGCGTAAGCTGGGGTTAAGTGGGAAAGAACGTGCGTCTTAGGATGGAGGGACCCGTCAAAGGTGGATATCTGCGGCTTCCGTTTTTGGCCTCACCGACTGTACGATTTCCGGAGCTTACCGCCAAAGCAGTCCTTACGTATATCCGCCTACAAAGTGGTTCTCACTCTTATTTTGACGACAATTGCGGTTTTCAGGTCATATATCCCAAATTCTACGGTATTTAGATGAGATTGTGCCAACAGCGGGGCAGCAGCCACAAAAATGAGGGGTTTTTCGACATTTTCAGCAAAAGACGGCTGTTCACGTTCTCCAGCTCCGATAAAGACCCTTGGAGAGCCACATTGGGCAGAAAGAAGCGCAAAGAATGAAAGAAAGACGTGAAACAAGATCAAAAATCGTGAAAAGAGAGTCAGAAAGCGCAAAAACGTGGGCAGCCAATGAGACGTTGGCCACGGAACCAGGTGGGCGATCGTCGTTAAGCCCAAGGGTCCTTTAGCTAGAAGGCTCGACCAGAGGCAGTGTCCGAAACGAGAGAAGTTCTCTGTGACAAAAGCGGTGAAGGACGGATGCTGTGTACCGCGGAGGCTCGCTTGCGTAAGCCGGATTAGAGTTTTGTGAAAGAAAAGGCACGATGAGCACGAAACGCAAACGGAGAAGGAGCGAAGCGAGCAGGCCCTGCTGCCCGTTTTCGACGAAAAAGCTGCCTTGCCAGCCGATGACGTAAACAAAGAGCCGCCGCGCGAGAGAATGGGGCATACCAGCCAATGCGACTAGCTGTGGCTGTGAACTGCCACATTGTGTCCCAAGGCAAACCCGCTGGGCAGCCAGAAAGCGAGCAAACGGCCACACCTGACCAAACGAACCCGATTTTTACGGCAATGGCGGAGTCGTCTGATCTCTGTTGCTGTCATTTTAATTTATGAAAAATCAAAACCCCCGAAAAATACGGCATCAACGTGCAAAGCAACTTCTCCGTTTTGTGCCTGGCGCTGCGCCCTGTTAGGCTGTCCCACTAGTCTCCTGCCAAGCCCAACGTAGCGTTGCAATACAGGAGTTCCCGTGTAAGTGAGGCAAGCAACAAACAATCAGCCATGTGTTTCTCGTTCGGTTGTTGGGAGAGCTTGCAGCCTCGTCGCTAGCCTCAGAAAGGACCAGCAAAATGAAATGCTATGGCGTGGACACGAACTAAGCGAAAGGGGAAGGGGCAGTGAAAGAGAAAGATCGACTGGAAGTGGCTCCTTCTCTTTCCGTTCTTCTCACGTCTTTGACCCCGTCGCTCCTTCCCTATTTGCACAGCCGTTCACAGCCCGCGTAGAACGAAAGTGGAAAGGCGATGGAGACTTGGTCACCATTTCTCGCGTCTCTCGGTTTTGTGAAACATCCGATCATGTAGACGACCAAAAGGGGAAAAAAATCATCTATAATAGACGAACGATCCCTTTCCAGGTGCATAGACAGCCTGTCCCACCCATTGTATCACCTCCAAGCCTCTACCGAAACATAACAATACTCGCTGCTTCCGATCGACGAACCACCTCCAAAGACTCTGAAGCTCTTGTTGCTGCGACTGCATTTTATTATCTTGCGTCTTCACACACCGAAAGAATGCCAGAGAATCAGAGCAATAGTGGCGATGGCCCACACAGGTCGTTGTTCGGCTCCATCAAAAACCGCTTTGGCAAGAAGGCGGCTACCGGCCAACACAGTCCGCTCGCCAACCCGTCATCACCCATACGCCGGCCGTGTACGTTTCGAACGTTTATGGCCCCCTTTGTTATTGTCGTTGTGTTGCTGCCTTTTCACGTCTATCAGCGAAACTAACACTCTCACCAGTTCAAGACGCCCCGCCGTCCTACTCGGAGGCCGTGTCCTCGGCCTTCGCGGCTGCCCAGGTGCCGGCTGTAGCCGCTGCCGCCTCCGCCGCTACCGCGAGCACCGGCGTCGAACCGCGTATCGTCATCTCCTCGCCTGCGGCTTCCAACGCCTCGCTCGCGTCCTCCCGTCTGACCGCCGACGCCGTCACCACCCCCGAGGACCCTTACGCGTTTTTGGCCTCCTTCGACACCGTCTTCCTCATCGACGACTCCGGATCCATGGCCGGCACGCCCTGGCGCGAGGTCCAGGCCGTCCTGGCCAACATCACGCCCATCTGCACCGCCCACGACGCCGACGGCATCGACGTTTACTTTTTGAACCACCGGTCGACGGGGTCGACCGCCACCGCGGTGCCCGCGGGAAAAGCGGCCGGCGGCTACTACAACGTCTGTGACGCCGCCACCGTGGCACGCATCTTCCAGGCCGCGCGGCCCACTGGGTGCACGCCCACGGGCGGGCGCATCCACAGCATCCTGAGGCCCTACCTGCGCCGCTACGCGGCCCAGCTGCGCGCGTGCGAGGACTGCGGCGGGCCGGACCCGGCCGACACCATCAAGCCCGTCAACCTCATCGTCATCACCGACGGCGTGCCCACGGACGAGCTGGACGGCGTGCTCGTGCAAGCCGCGCGCAAGCTCGACGCGTTCGACGCGCCGCCGTACCAGGTCGGCGTGCAGTTTTTCCAGGTCGGTCGCGAAGCCGGCGCCGCGGCGTACTTGCAGCACCTGGACGACAATCTGGCCGCCACCGCACGGGGGGGCCAGACCAACGGGACCGGCGGCGGCGGCGTGCGCGACATGGTGGACACGGTCACGTGGGACGCGTATACACGCCGCGGCGGCGGCGGCGTGGCGGGCCTGACGGCCGACGGCATTCTCAAGGTGGTGCTGGGGGCCGTGGTGAAGCGGCTGGACCGACAGCCGACAAGACACGGTGACCCTGCGCGACCTTTTCTGTCCGTAACGTGATACAATCGGGAGGTTTTTTGTGTGGCGTTGAAAATTTGCCAGATATCGGAGGGATGGCTCTACTCTATTTTTTTCATTGGGAGGGGACGGCTATGGTGGCCTTCCCCCCTTGTTCCCTTATTTTTTTCATATTGGCATGGCGTCGTGTTCCTTTCCATCTCGGTCATATTAACCATGCTGTTCGGTCTTCTTTTTTTGTTTGCGGTTCTGCATTGCAGTGCTTTGCATACCCCTAAACTCATATTATCAGTGGGACGTTATCACCATACAATACCATTTGTTTTTTTATGCGTGTATTTTTGGCTTGTAACAAAAAGCCCACTACCTGTGGGTAGCATAAAATGAGACGGTATTATTTAACAACCAGCCCTTTGCTTTGTTTATACCTGTTCCGCACCCCATCGTCCTCGACTTGGTTGTCATCTGTATACGGACGAACCCCTTTTGTTCTCTTTTCCTATCCATCACCACCGGTTTCTTGCCCCTTTTGTCGCACATTAGAAAAAAAAAAAAAAAAGAAATCAGCAAGTTAGATGACGAAGAAAAATACTAGGAAAAGAAGAAAACCGAAGAAGATAACTCCGACGTCCACCGCTCGCCCACGGACCCTGGCCCCCCAGCATATTCGTCCACCCTTGTTCAATACCGAACGTGGAAAACGCAACGTCCCTTTTAGTGTCGGAAAATATCGATGTCAGAGATGTCTTTTTGCAAAGGAGCACCCTTTTTCGGCAGTGATCTTGTGAAGGCCCTCATAAAAAGAAGAAAAGAAAAAGCATACCGACTCGCGAAATGCATCGGATGCCACACTGGTGGTGCCCAAAGGGGGGCGTTGCGTGAAAACCCGGCGACAGCCTGAGAGGAAAAGGAAACAAAAAATAGCTAACTGATGTTGGGTCAAATGAATTTTCGAAAACAGCTGACATGCGGACCGTATGGACCGAAAAGAAAAGGGGGGAAAATAGACGCAAAGTCATCATCATGTCTAAGTGACTGTGACCAGCAAATCCCAGCAGGAGGAAAGAAAAACAAAAAGAGAAGGAATATTATAAAAACGAAAAGGACTTCCTTTTTCGTTCACGTGGAAAAATTAGACCCGTCACTTTCAGGGGCTCCTTGAGAGAGTAAGGGTAAAAAAAGAAAGAACTGAAAAAGAGAAAGACAGACCCGGCTTCAGAACTCGAAAAGAGAAAAAAAAAAAGAAAAAAGAAAAAAGAAAAAAGAAAAAAGAAACCAACGACAAAGGCAAGTGGTGAATAGCGAAATGCGAGAAAAAAGCTAACCGAAGAAATAGGAACTTCAGTCTGACCCATAAGACAAAAGACGTTTCTTTTTGTCTGAACCCCTTGAGCAACGTACAAAAGGGGGGAATGAAAAACAGAAAAGTAGAAAAAGGAAAATGGCTCTTGGCTTTGGAAATCGCAGTCCATTTTTTTTCTTTTATCTCTACTGCATCAGCAGCACGTTGGCCTTTGCCATGAACCGCGGATCCACGTTCACACCGGCGTCGTTGCGGTACGTGATGCCCGGCGTGATCACGCACATGAGGCGCCAGTGGTGCGCCTGTAGCTCGCGCGCGGGCAGCGCGGTGTTGAGCGGGCGGTGGGACTGGTCGCTGAACTTGATGCCGCATTCGTTGAAGATAAACTGAAAGGACAGCCGCGACGTGATGAGCACGGCCGACAGCCGCACCGCGTCCTCGCAGAGGTGGGTGAGCTGCTGCATGGCGGTGTCGTAGTCGGCCGCGTCGGCCGTCACCATGGGGCCGACAATGTCCTTGAACCGCGCCAACGTCAGAGCAACCTTTTGAGCCTTACACGTTTGCCACGCCGGTTGCCTCAAAAATTCCATGACGGTGTGCGCCCGCTTTTCGACGAGCGCATGGCGTTCGTGCGGCTGCAAGACGGCATCTTAACGCTCGGAAATTAGCCTTCCTCTCGGTCCATGACAAAAAAAAATAAAAATAATAATAAAATAAAACACACCGTAGCCATATGTTTGGTCAAGACGATGTTTGATACCGTTCAGGGTGTCCGTCAGGTCGTCGTCCAAATCGTCCCACGAATGCGGGCTCCAGGTCTGCTGGACGACGTACTGGACCAGCATTCGCGTGATAAAGTATGCCCGGAAGGGCTCGTTGCACAGCATATAGAGTGAGTGACTAGATGCATTACTTCTATTGCTGGGGTACGTCACCGAGCAGGCGTAGTCCCAGAGACGCGGGTAATTCTGGTTCAGGTTCTGCATGACGTCGGAATTGGGCACTCTGCAGTACCTGCATACCCAATCCTTGATTATGTTGAAGAACTGGAAAATGTCTTGCACACACAGTTCGTCCTTGCCGCTCGGCTCCGATTCGGCAACGCCGGATGCAAACGCGGCAGCGTAGTGGCCGCTGTTGTCGCGGACCAAAGCCAGATCCGTGCATAGAGAGGGGCCCAGCGCCAAAACGGGACCCGGCGCCGGAGAGGAAGGCAACGGCGATGGTTGGGGAGGTGCCGATGCCAGTGCCGAAGGGCCGGCAGGCGGGGGCATGATTTGGAGTGTTCGCTGAAACTGTTGTGGTGGCGGAAACGGCGCCGTCTTCTGCTGCTTCGCCGGTAGCGGACACGGCCAGGTGTCGGCGGTCGTGGCGGGCGGCTGGATGGCCAACGGGAACGGCGACTTTGAGCCGTGGAACCCCTGAAATGCACTCGGTGGGCGCTGGTGAGGTTGCGGGGGCGGTGGCGGAGGGGCGAATGGTCCCTGGGGAGCACCCTGGGGAGCACGCGCCGGCGTAGCGTTGAACCGGCTTCTGCTACGGCCGTTGAAATCAGGGATGCGTAGGTCGTTGCTGAGATGGCCGCCGCGATGGCTTTGCTGCCGCCGGCTGCCGGAACGACCGTCTCGGTTGAAGAACTTGGAGTGGCTGCTTTGGGGAGGGTAGGGCTGACTCGCAAACTGCGGCGTCGCGGATTGACGCTGTCGGTCGTCGTTGAACGAGTCCGTGGTGTCTGGGCGGTGCACTTCAAAGCCGGATTTGAAGTTTGCAGTAACCCCGTGTGTCGCCCCGGGCGAGTACGGCATGTTTGCCAGGGTCGTGGGAAGGTCGCGCAGGTCAAAAGAAACGCTGTCGGCGAAGTCATCCGCTTCGGAGCCATCGCCGTGCGAAGACGTGCTGCCACCATTTTCCGTCAGGACCCAGCTGTTGCTCTTGGAGTGAGGCCCAAAGTTTCGATGCTTTGTTTGTGGAACGAAATCAGCTTCGATTGCCAGATGGGAACGTCTCCGGCCTTTTCAAAAATATACGTTACCTCGAAACCCTCACGGCTATCACCACCACCGCCCCCCTTGGATTTGGCACCGCCGTTGAAGGTGACGGACGGCAGGCGGTTCTGCGTGTCACAATTCTGCTTCTGCTCGTCTGTTTTGTTTGTGAGTTCCTCCAGTCTACTTCGCAAAAATCTCACTTCTTGAGCGGCAGCGTTCCGCTCAGATACTCTCAGATCGCGCTCGTTGAGTGCGGAAGACAGCGCGCCTTGGAGCTGGGCCCGCTCCGTGTTGACGGCTTGTTCGATTCTGGCGCTCGACTGCTGTGCCGTGATGAAGCACTGAGCAATGTGCCGCAGCTCTTCAAACCACTTCTCGCGGATGGACGACGTGAGGCCGACTTGGTTGTTGGTGGTCTGCTGGAGCCGCATGATGCGGTTTTGCGCCGACTGGCACGCGACGCGGATATCCTAAGGAGAGGAAAAAAAACAAGAACATTAGCTTTAGGAATTGATAGACGTAGAGAGAGACAAGCAGAAAGGAGGTGTTTGCTAAAGAAAGCCAGCGGGCGGGCTTGGACTTACATTGAATGTGGCCGCCATTAGAACCGATTTTCGTGCAGCGGTATGCTCAGGACTTGGGAAAAGGAGCAAAGAAAAATTTGAAAACTCGCTTCCGTTGACGATGAAAAAATCGGCCCCGACTCCAACGCGGTATCAGGAGTGAAAGGAGAATCACTGTCCGACGATTGATCTGAAAAAAGGGCGAGAGCATGCAAGGTAGCTGGTTAGATCAATGATGCGGCATCAGCACGGGGGCTGCCTTTCAAAAAGAGCACTGTAAAAATATAGCCAAGAAGCAAAAAAAGTAGTAGAAAAACCATACAGTGATAGAAAAAATGAGAAGAGGTTTGATCTGCTCTGCTCGGTTTTGCGAAGGAAATTGACCCAAATAGACCAGTTCTTTCTTCCACAAAAAGACGGAATGGACAGAATCAAGGGAAATAGAATTGCGGAAACAAAAGGATTGTCTTTGAAGAATGAATTGAAAAAAAGAAAACGAAAAGAACGAAAATGACAAACAAAAAAAAATTTGATGAGCAGACTGACGAAACGGCGGGTTCTCGCTGGAGCAGCAAAGGTCTGCTTTTGGCTTTGTCTGGCCTTTGCTTTCCACTCACCCGCTGAACGTCTGTACGAAAGATGGAACGAGAACGTAGGTATAGAAAGAATGTCTGTGATCTGACGAATGCGAGTAGCAAGGGAACGGATGGGAGAGACGAAGATGCTTCGTCGAGAAGATCGCGAATCGAGAAAAGCCGTCGAAATCTGTTTTGTGAGAAAAGGGAAAAGAAAGAAGACGTGAAGTGTAAGTAGAAGATGGTGGGAAAGGAAAGAAAGAAGGGAAGAAAACAAGGTAAAGAGAGGAAAGCAACAAAGCAGAAGCAAAAAAAGGCAGTAGATGAAAAAATGAAATTTTCACGGAAGAACGCGTCTGTTCGTGACATCGAAACAATGTCCACGTAAAAATAAAAGGTACCAACAAAGAAAAGAGCGGTCTGCTGGGCAGGAAAATTCGGAAAATAAAAGATAAAACAGATAAAATAAAAGTACACAGTGGTGGCTGCTCGGTGAGATTAGGGTCAAGAACAAGAGAGACGTACCTTTCGACACGCCGCGTGAAAAAAAAAAGAAAAAAGCATGTGCCTCGACGTAGAATTGAGTCGAACAGACGGTCAAAGGATATCATCGGCACCGAACGGCATACGAAGCGGTCTGTTCTGGCATGCTTTCAGAAGAGCATCAGATGAAGCTGGTCGACAGAAGCTCAGATACCAAACAAAAGACAAAGGTCTGTTTTGCTCTTCACGGTGGCTTTTTGAAGAAGCAGACGAACACGACCCGTCAAAAACTCTTCCATCTAACAGAAAATGGAATCATATCGTTGTACTCTTGTTTATAATCATTTTGCGGTAATTCAAAATAAAAGAAGCACTTGTCTTTGAGAATGTTCATGAGACTGTTCATGAGAATGGTCAATGTGGTGATGTTCACTTGTAGACGTGCATTTCGGCCTGTTTTAATGCTGAACGTGAGATACCGAGACGTGGTTTTCATTGTTTCTGTATATGCCATGGGCACGGCGTGCCGACGACCGCCATAAAAGCACGTCTAAGATGAAAAGGAAGATACATGTGCGTCGTCCAATCGACACGAGAAGTTCGTGAAGCCACGGGAACGGCGACCATTACGAGACGCTGAAGTGCCTCGGAAGAGCAGCAATAAAACGATCTGACATGGAAAGAGGAGACAGAGTGGATGGTGGTTGCTGAAATGAAAGACCATTTTCTGGACGCTGGTACACGCGGACTTGAGAGAAATCTGAGCGCAACCTGAGGTTGGTTGAAAAAGAATCGAACATGGCAAACGAAGAGAGAAGAAAAGTAGAGAAGAAAAGAGAAAAGAGAGAAAAAAAAATGGAGACAAAGGCGAGGGCGAGAGTTGAAGCAGGGTAGTGGTTGCTCGCCCGTCGCCAGAAACGGAAGGCACGCGTCTTGCTCAATCTTTCCAAGGCAGTCGTGTGGGCTGCACTTGCCAAAACAGTCTACGGGACAGGTCAGCAAGCCGCCCCTTCCCTGCTGTCGAGGCCGAGTCCCGTACTACACTACAGGGCCGCACCTAGCAGCAGACCGCCCATTCACCAAGCAGCGAGGAACAAAGCGTGAAGAACAAGAGAAGGTGGACTAAGAAAGACTCGAATCGAGGTTCGAAAACAGGAAGGTGGGAGTGTCCATTGTCACAGACGTCTGGATAGCAGAGCAAGATCACATATTGTCTATTATGTTACTGTTAGGACTAGAAGAAAAAAACACTATACCACATCAGCTAATCCTTTAAAGCAACAAGACAAAAGGAAAATACCAGGGTTCGAGAAGCCTGACGCATAAAAAAAAATCACGAAATCAATGGGACAAAAATAAAAATAAAGTTGAAAATGGGCAAAACAAAGCAAAGCAAGCAAAACAAAACAAATAAAACAAGAACAACCCAACAGGCCGACCGGATAATGTCAAAAACAAAGCCTGCTCAAAAGTGAGGAACGGCAATTTGTTTTGCAGCGACGGGAAGGCTTGGGGATAAAAGACTACAGAAAGTCAGTGGGCAAAGCAATCGAAGCAGGACAACTTTTCGAGATAGATGACCGGTAGGCGGCATGCCATCTGGTTCATTCTGGCGCGGCAACCGATGGCGGCCGTCAATGGATGTCGGAGATCGACGAAGGGGTTGTGCGAGGCACACAAGTCGAGAATCGATCCTAAAGAAAAACACAATCGACAATAGCAGCCATGTCCTCTTTGCAAACCAGGAAGACACGTAGCGGATCGTGAGCCGGAGAGTAGGAAGCCGTGAGCGTATCGTATGGGCCGCAAGAGATTCGAGGGTGACGGCAAAAACTCTAGAGATAATTCTAGGCAGAATGAAAGACGACCCCATGATGACACAATGTGAGAAAATGGGAGAGAGAAGTGTCAAGAACCTTGCTGTGCCGTTACGAAACGTTTTGGCGGCTTCGAAAGGCCGTGAATGGGTGGAAAAGGCTGAAGAAACCGGAGATAGCCGCATCGATCGCGTCGTCAAGAGAAAGACGGGCAAGCGAAAGCGGAACAGCGTCCGTCCCATCAAAGCAAGGGAAAAGGAAAAGCCGGCAGAGCATCGTCTCTAAGGAAGAAACGGCCCGCGAAAGATGGGGGAGACTAGAAGCACAAAAAGCCTAGAATCGTGGCGAGTGATCGTGAAAAAGAGACAAAAATCAGGGAGACGAAATGTGCCACAAACGGGAAAGAGAGGCGATGCGCGCTTTTTTCGTTTCGAGGAGTGTGTTTTACATCGCCTTCGAACGCGAGAACAAACTGCTGTAGACGGCGTCCACCACGGGCGCGGCCGTGATCATGCGGCCGCCAAAGTAGCGGCCGTTGAGGCCCTTGATGGCGTTTTCGCCGCCCTGCACCTTGTCAAATTTGAGGTAAATGTCGCCTTGCGAGTTGGGGTCGAGCGCCACGTGCACCACGTGGCCGTACTTGTCTTCGGCCTCCTGGCGCACATCGTCCTCGAGCTCCTTGATCCAGTCCTCGCCTTCCTCTTCGGCCGGGTCAAACATGTTGTGCAGGACCACGCAGCGGCTCGCCAGGTTGACGTTGACGTTGGCGAGAAAGGGCTTGGTGCCATCGGAGCGCGGCCGGAGAATCGGGCGCTGCTGTGGCTCGGCAACGTCAGCCGATGCGGCGGCGCCGACGCCTGTCGACGCAAGGGCCGCGGTCAACGGAACGGTATCGTCCGCTCGTGCGAGCTTGCGCATGAGGGCGTCGCGGCTGTAGTTGTTAAAGTTGACCCCCGCCACGTCCGTGTCGTCCAGCGCACCCGCACCGCTGCCCTTGTCGTTGTCACGTGCCCCCGCGCGGTCAAAGGGGGCGGAGCCCACATTCCGTCCGCCGCCGCCGCCGCCGCCACCACCGCCGTGGGCGTGCAGGTGCTGTTGCCCGTCGCGGCCCTGGAACCGCTGCATCAGGTGAGCCGTGGACTCAGGGGTAAACTTATCGTTGCCGAGGCCCACACGAATCGGCCGTCCTGCCAAGTCAAAGCCGTTCATCTTTTCCAGCGCCTCGCGCGCTTGGTTGCTATCACGGAATCTGCGTACGTTAGTTTTACGCCAAAAAGGAAAAGACAGAACGTACTGGACAAACCCGTAACCGCGGCTGCGGCCGGTATCGTCTTTCTGAAGCTGAACAAATTCGAGCTCGCCAAACGGTTCAAAGACGTTGCGCAGATCGGACTCGGTAATGCTAAAATGGATGTTGCCCACATACAGGCGGTGGAACGGCACGCCCGTCGCATTGCCGTTACTGTTGCTGCTGCCGTTGCCGCTGGCCACGGCGGGTTCTGCATTGTTACGTACTTGCCGGTTCTTCTCGGCTTCCGTGACTTGCACAATGACAGGGATACCTAGCAGTTTTTGACCTGTGAGCTGCAGTGCCGCACTGACAGTTTCTTCGCTTCTGAATTCAACGTAGCCAACTCTGCTTTTGTTAGTAAATTCTGTGCCTGAAAGGGAAAGGGAGAAAAAAAAAGGGAACAAGAAATTGCCGCCAGAACACAAGACATACCCCTTGGACCGGTTGCTAACGCGGTCTTTGACGATCTGGGCGTCGGCCACCGGACCCGCCTTTTCGAAAAATTCTCTCAGCTCACGCGTGCGCAGCCGCGCGGCCAGCTGCTGCACAAAGACGGTCCGCCGGTCGCGCTCGCCTGCGACCGACGGGGACAGGGACCGGCCGCCGCCGCCGCCGTCGCGGCGCCCCT
>AZHD01000007.1:1696313-1733722 GCA_001636815.1 Niveomyces insectorum RCEF 264 | reverse complement strand
AAATGCAGGCCGCTGCCTCCGTGGGCCGTTAGGATGTGGTGCAGCGTGCCGGGGCCGGGGTCGCTTCGAGACGTGATGGCCAGCTGCACGGCGTTGTCGCCGCCGGGCGGGAGAACAGCCCGCGGCGGCGGGCCCTTTGCAAAGGCAAAGGCAGCGTCGTGGATGTGGTTCAGGCGGCGGCGGGCGTCGCGCAGCAGGGCGCGGGCGTGCGGGCCGCGGAGAACGGGCGGCCGCGGCGGCACATGGGGAGCCTGGGCCCGGTTGTCCACGTCGTCCACGTCGTCCACGTCGTCCGTGTCGTCCGTGTCGTCCATGTCGTCCATGTCGTCCGTGTCGTCCACGTCGTCCACGTCGTCCGTGTCGTCCATGTCGTCCGTGTCGTCCGTGTCGTCCATGTCGTCCATGTCGTCCATGTCGTCCGTGTCGTCCACGTCGTCCACGTCGTCCGTGTCGTCCATGTCGTCCGTGTCGTCCGTGTCGTCCATGTCGTCCATGTCGTCCATGTCGTCCGTGTCGTCCACGTCGTCCACGTCGTCCGTGTCGTCCATGTCGTCCGTGTCGTCCGTGTCGTCCATGTCGTCCATGTCGTCCATGTCGTCCGTGTCGTCCACGTCGTCCACGTCGTCCGTGTCGTCCATGTCGTCCGTGTCGTCCGTGTCGTCCATGTCGTCCATGTCGTCCATGTCGTCCGTGTCGTCCACGTCGTCCACGTCGTCCGTGTCGTCCATGTCGTCCGTGTCGTCCGTGTCGTCCGTGTCGTCCATGTCGTCCATGTCGTCCGTGTCGTCCACGTCGTCCACGTCGTCCGTGTCGTCCATGTCGTCCGTGTCGTCCGTGTCGTCCATGTCGTCCATGTCGTCCATGTCGTCCATGTCGTCCATGTCGTCCGTGTCGTTCTCGTCGGTCTCTTCGGCGGTAGTCGGCACCCCCTCGAGAAAGTCGAGGTACGCCTCAATTTCCAGGAGACGCGCGTGCCACGCGATGTCGGTGCCGGCGTGCTGGCCGTCCAGGTAGTCGACGATCTGCTGCAGACGGAGGCCGACGGGCGGCTGCCGATGGCCGCCGTACGTGTGGTCCTGGAGGCTGTCCACGACGTCCGGCACGCGCGGGACGGTCACGTCGATCTTGGGCGTGGTGATCGCATGCCTGCCTACCGGCGACCGGCGGCCAGCAACGCGGTACACTTGTTGGACGCCGTCATCGTCCGTGTTCGGCCATCCTCCCTGCGGGACGGCCGCGCGGTACCGATGTGACCGGCTAGTTGCCTCCTCGACGACAAGATGGCCCCCGCGGTGTACATCTTCACGTGTTTGTTCCACTACCTCGTCTTCTTTCTCTTCTTCGATGTTCTCGTCGTCCTCATCTTCGTCATCGTTGTTCTCGTCGTCCTCCTTCTCTTCTTCCTCTTCCTCTTCCTCGTCCTCTTCTTCCTCCTGCTCTTTCTCTTCCTCTCTGTCTACCTCTTCCTCCTGCTCTTCCTCCCCTTGCTTCTCTCCGTTGTCTTCTTCCATTTCTACTTCGTCTTCCTCCTCCGTCTCCTCTTCTTCGTCTTCGTCCCCCCAGTCGTCGCTTGCATTGGTTGCTACGTGCGACGGTGGAAAGCCTGCCAACAGCGACGAAGGCAGTCCACTACTGGAGGGTGCCGGTGATGGCTCCGACCGCTGCGGCAGCGTAGGCAGCGTTACTGTGAAGACCTGCGACCGTGCTGGCAGTTCGACCGTGATCTCGCGCTGCCCGTCTGGTCGCGTTGTGTAAGTATTGGACGAGTGAACGAAGAGTCTTTCCTTGTCCTCCGTTCTTTTTCCTTTTTTTTTCCTGTTTTTCTTTCCTTCCCTTTCCACCACTCCACTCACCAACGATCTCGTCGCTCGCGATGACGGCTACTTCCCGTCGGATTCTGTTGACCGTACCCGCGCCGACGAGGGTGCCGGGGGCGGGGCCGTCCCGGCGCGCCCGCAAACTGTGGCGTGGGTCGAAGCCTACGTCGTAGGCGAAGGTCGTGCCGGCGGGGACGCCGTTGCCCAGCCGGCCGAGGATGGCCATCAGGGCCGGGTCGACGTCTGTCGTACGGGCCAGGTTGGCGTCCCTCGCGCTGCGGGCCTGCATGTCTTCGGTGGGTCGGTGGAGAGTGTTTCGGGGGCTGTAGAGAACGGGAAAATCGAGGCAGATGCGTTTTGTCTATCCGCGAGCGGCGGTTCAGAGCAACGCGCTAGGCAAAGAATATTGTGCAGGTTATAGTTGTATCACGACGACCGGTAAGTCAAGTTTTTTGCATCCACCGCGTAATTACAGTAAAATTCCAGGACAATTTCTACGCCAGGGACGAACGCGATTCATAACTACATTCGCTTCACGGCCAGAACGGACGACAAGCAGACAACGTAGGCCGTCTGCGTCCGTCTCGAACGGGACAACCTAATTGTGTAGGTAACAGGCAAAGAGGACTAGCTACATCATCTATTGTCAGTTGGCAGTTGGCAGCTGTTTGCAGAAGGCCAAAAATAAAAAATAACAAAAAGGAGGTTTTCCAAAAAGGAGAAGATCGTTCTCAGCGACGAACAAAGAAAAGTCGTCCAACTCTGCCGGACTAGGAAAAGAGAAGCAAGAAGAAAACAGATGTATTCTCTTTGATACATTTTCATACTTTGTATCTGATCGTTGCGGTTGGTCACAAGCTTACAGTGCCAAATCCCAAAAGCGACCAGAATGTGTCGTCCTTCTTCTTCTTCTTCTTCTCCTTCTTTTCTTCTTTTTCTTCTTGATTCTCTCCTTCAACCTTTTTTCACCACACGTTCAGAGGCTATTTAGAAACGCGCTTTTTGCTGCGCGACCGCGTCGCCGCTTTGATTGTATTTTGTTTGTTTGTTTTGCACGCGTAGAATGGAAAATGGCGCAAACTTCTTCGTTCTCTTCGTCTGTGCGTTTTCTCGTTTCTCGCGATTAACGTTCGCCACGGCCGGCGTTCCAACGGTTTATGCAAATTGTCCGACGTACGATTTTGACACGTTCGTGTCGTTTTTTATTTTTCCTAGCGCTCTGCTACAGGAGCAGAACCTCTGTGTGCTATATACGACGTAGTGGCTGCCAAGGGAACAAACCATCCCTGAAATGCGCCCTTTTCGTTCTCCTCCCCCGTCCGTCCCCCCCAGCCAAACCCCATTCATCCATCGTGCCGGCGAACAGACCCTTTTGCCGTCTCTCCACTTTCTCCTTTGTTGCGGCAGTATGGAAAGCGAACAAAAAAAGAAAGACGACGCGCCGTTGCGACCAAGTTGGGACAGAAGATTGGCGAAAGGAAAAGAACGGGGGGGTATTATGGTGTAATAGATTGTAACAGAGAAAGACCAGGCTCGAAACAGGTAAGCTTACGTGTTTTTGTCCTCTTTGGGGGGCTTTTACGGCGCGTTACCAGATGCAAAAGCCCTTTGCGTTGCATTCCGTGCCGTGTGAGGAGAAGGAGAAAAGGGAATAAAAAGGAAGAGGAAGTCAAAGAAAGGGACACACCGAGAGTGCCAAGGACAAAGAAGAAAAAAAGGGAGGCCGGACTTGGTACGACAATCTGGCCACTCGCTTCCCCTTCGAAACAAAGACGAGGAGTGATACAACGAGAAAAGGCTCGTCTTTCCAGTCGTGCAACAAAACGCCACCAGCGTGCCGGGGCGGCTGCTCGTCACCCGGCCAGACGAGGCACCGCATCCGGCGGGTTTGTCTTGCTGTGCTTCTTGTGTTCCTTCGTTTCCATACAGGGGACCAGAACGCGGTGTGGCGTCTTGTTGTGTTGTCGACCCGTCCGAGGCAAACCCCGTCAGCAACTGCTACCGTCCACTCCGTATGCATCGTGGAAGGGGGTAGAAGCTGCAGTGAATTTTGTCTTCTTTGGTCGTCTTCTTTGTCGTTTGTGTGCAAGACAGTCCGCACAGGCGGTCGGCCGGGCATGCCTCTCTCGCCGGATAGGCACCGATGCGTCGTCTCTCGTTACCAGGCAGACAGCAGCTACGTTCGCGACTATGTAATGCTGCGCACGCTTACACAACCTACTTCGTGCTTCGTACTGTGTCTGTGGCGTATGCAACGTCTTGTGTGTGTGTGTCCCATGCACAGCGGGCATGCACGTACGCTCGCCGCAGAGCTACCCCAAAGGGAGGCCGTGTGTATTTTCGGTGAAGGACAATGGAAGCGAGAAGAACGGTCCATTTCTCAGAAAAAAACAAAAGACCCTATCTCCAGGGATTGTAAACAACGCCTTCGTCTTCTTCGTCTCGAACGATGCGACAAGCTGTGAACACAATCCTTGGCCGGTCTGGTTGCCAGACACCTGCCTCGCCGGGACAAAAGAAACGAGGCCCAAGCAACGGGGCAAAAGCCATTGGCAAAAAGAAAGACCCCCAGTTCTTTCACCCCCCGGTATGTATGTACGAGCATCGTGTTTTTAATTACATACATACGATGGGCATGCACGTACAGGGGTGCGTTCAAACACGACACGCTGTGAAACAACGGTGAACCGTTCTTTATCTTTTAACTATTTATTTAAATTTATCTTATTTGATCGTCGCGATTGTCCATCCGCATCCGTACCTTGTTTCAATGGACGTACATGCATACGGTCTGCGTGAGATAAAGTGCAGTTTGGGTTGGGCAATGCCTATAACCGTAGATAGATTGTTAACACACTACAGGCAAAGTGCATCGTGCCGGGCAGCTTTTTTCCCATGTTTATTTGCATATACATACAACGATACATATACATATATATATATATATATACTCCCGCGACGGCCCGGGAGCTTCACGACAACGAAATAAAGCGTTGCATTTTCCAGTCTTCCCCGGACATCATCCATATTCTGGCGACCCATGGTCAGACATGAAGAGTTTTCTGGTGTAGTGTCTAGTACTTTTCTGGATACGTAAGGGGTTCCCTTTTTCTTTCTGACCAGACAATCCGAAAAGGGAAAATGAGGCATCAACATCGTGGACAAAGCCCAAATACAAACCAGGATTTCGACATGGCTGGCACGCTTGCCCACAGCAGCGTTTTACCCGGCTACGGGCGAGGGCAGTCCCTTTTTCTTTTCCTGGGCGTTTCCGTTTCGGGGCGTCGTCCTACATACGGAGGAAAAACATGCCGTGCCGTCTTTGTGGTCGTACCCGTTACCGTTTCGTCCTCGTATTTCTTGCGACGTAATCGTGGTCGTACGTCGTCCATCCGTGCTCGTACAAACCTGTGTTCGTAGTCAGAAGACGAACCCAGACAGAAAGGAGAAGAGAAAAAGAGAAAAAGAGAAAAAAAAACCAATCAATTAAAAAGAGAGAAGGCCCCTTTCTTTTTGCTCGCTGAACGACAGAGCGGTTAACTCGCACTCTTTTCTTCTTCCGCCCAGGATTTCGTGATCCGTGGATCGTGCTGATCCGGAACGTTGTGGGCGCGGGCGAGAGCGCGCCGGGGTTTGGGGCGGTCCATTTTAGCATGCAACCGTCCGAGCACAGCGTGCGGAATTGTACATACCTCGTACGGGGGAGGAGGGGGTCACGGCCACTGAAGGAGAAAGCGAAGCCATTTTGTGCTTATTTTGTGCCGTCTTTCATGTTGATGGTTTCGATGCTAGTCGTACAGTGTTCAATGGAAAACTGAAAGTCGCCTTTTTGGGTGTCTTTCCAAGAAACGGTCCGAGAGCCGTCCACAGTTTCCGGGGTTGGCTTGCTCCGTACGGAGAGCACTTTCCGACTCTTCCTTCTACCAGATTATTTCGTGGCTCATCTTGTTTAACGCACCCCCCTTTGCACCCGGAACGAAGGACGACTATTCTAGACCGCTGTAGAAGATTTGAAGGGGAGAGACAGGGGAGGAGGTGAAATGAGGACGCATCGACGTTCGCCGGAGAATTTCAAAAACAAGGTAGAGCAAGGGCTTGCGGACATGGGGCCCAGAAACACTAAGGCATATCTGTGTGATGCATGATCATATTGCACTGCACGTACTGCATACAATTGTCCAGCGTGTGTCGTGTTGTGTCGTGTGTCGTCCTTGATAGCAGCCTCTGTCTCAGTCGTCGTCGCCCGTCCGTCGTCAAACACTTGTACAGGAGATGATGCTCAGGCTGGCCTCACTGTGGTCGACCTTGCCTCGGGCCACTAGCCCAGGGTTTGTTCGTGATTATCACCGGGGCCGCACGAGACGGTCTCCTCGTGGTGGTCATGTGTTGACTTTGTTTCTCTGTTTCTCTGTTGCTTTGTTGATCATGCATAGATTGCCAGTGGCTCGCGTGCCGAAGAGAAGCATGAACACCGGCATCGATGACGATGCAGACGGCCGGCGGTCCTTCTTGAGTGGCATGAATGGTCTTTGTGTGTTCGAACACGCACGTATCAGCACGTTCCTAATCGAGTCGTACCAGCAAGCTGTCCGACTTCTTTTGAAGGGGGGGTCGGCCTGGCCCAGCCAGGCCCGGCTCACCACCACCTGTCCCACCACAACGGCCACGGCCGCGGCCGCGGCTGTGGCCGCCAGACTGGACCCAGGCCACTGTTCCTCCCCGTCCTTGTGAGACAAAGCAAGCACCGCGTCGCTTGATTCGACCAGAATCTGCTGCGTTGGCTGCCTTCCGGGCCAATCGCTCCGTCGTTCCCGTTCACACCGCTCACAAAGAGCACGTCTTGCGCTTCTGCGGTAGCCAACCAGAGGAACACTCGCAGCGCGTGTTGTTTGATGCAGTCGCAGTAGCTGCAAGCGAGAAGCCGGCAGAAGACAAACAAAGCAATAGTAACGTCAGAAAAGACAAGATAAGACGTGTAAGTCGCTCAATGACGTTTTCTGGTCATGTCTTCCCCCCCGGGCAGGCCCTGGTTTCAACCATGGCCCTCAGCATCAATAGGCCAGCCCAAGACACCCACCCTTCTTCCAAATGGGTGTCCGCCTGCTTCTGGCTGTCACGCCCACGTTGTTGTCTGCGTCCTTTTTCGTCTGCACATATACGCACACTAAAACGATGCCGAACGGTTCTGCAGCGAGCTGAGGATTGCGACCAACAGGGTGGCTTGGACTTTTCTTTTGCTCTCGCCGCCGCATCTTCCCCCCTGTCCACGCCGAGCATCCTTGCTTTTTGGGGGCCCTTCTGTGTTAGTTGCAGAGTGCGTTCTCGTCGACTCCGTACTAATCTTTCCCTATTTTAGGCCTGTTTCGCCTCGTATCGACGAACCGGGAACAGGCTTTTATTGCCTCTTTGCAGGTGGTCCTGCACAGTATGTATGATTGCTGCGTCCTCGTATGTACGCCCGCCCTCCACACACAAACTGCTGACACGCGCTGCGTCTCTTTTCGATACCGTTCAGCTGGCTCGGTGCGCATCCTTCGTCGGCGGCACACCCTGTTCAAGAAGAGACGGCAGCCGGGCGTTTGTCCAGTTGTTGGTATTCACTGTTATTGCCGCACGCTCGGCAATGCATGCAGTTGGACAATTTGTGTGTTCTTCTCTTGGGCTCCCTTCTTCCTATCATCGTATGCATGCAGGCTGTTTTTTTTCCTTGTTTCGGGCTTGCAGTCCACGCGTGCCGTCGTTTCGCCGAGAGAATGGATGCGATGCCGTTTCCGGTCATCGCGTCATTCCAGAAAATATGCGTATTTCGTATCAGTATCATCGATCAAATGGTACGAACGCAAAACATGCTTTTGGCGAGAAACGGGTTTGCTCAGGGATGAAAACAGGCAAAAAGGGCAGACGGGCAAACAAGCAAATGGTCCCGTTCTTTCCCCCACTACGCGATTGTGACAATACGTCCTCTATACGCCGTTCACCGTGTTTCTTGTTTCTGGCTTTCTTTTCCCGTTGCTCGCTTCGTGCCTTCCCTCGACAACAACTTCCGTTCTTTCCATCCCCTCCCCCGTGCTCCTCTCTTATCGCTCTTTCCCCATCCACAGCTTATTTTCCCGTTCCTTCCGTCTTTGTGTGATCACATCGTCTGCCAACGCATCAGGGGGGGAAGAGCTAAAAAGGGGAAATGGAAAGAACGAAGGAAAGAAGCTGCCGATGAGAAAAGGCATCCTCTTCCCAAAGCGAAACCCGGATCTGCCATTGGCCAGGCCAGCTTTTCGACGGCGCCTTCCATATCCCATCTCTTCAACCCAACGAACGAGCACACCCCTTTCCCTCAGTGGCCTCCCTTCCTTCCCTGCTATTAACAAGAAACAACTATCCGTGTTAATGCCGTTCTTGTCTTCCCGCCCTTCCTTCTCTTTGCCATTCATCCCCTGAACTGCTGAACCACCAGCAACTCGCATATACCCTCTAAGTGCAATATATCCCTCCTTCGCCCTAGAGAGTCTGTGGAAGCTTATCAAAGGAGAAATCTGCCCAACCGGGGTGTCTTGCGTCGTTTAATTGGCGTTTATCAGATGCACGAAAAGGGGGCAGAGCACTTTGGGGCACATTTGAGCTACCCACAATACTGTATTATCAGCATACTTTATATGTATGCGATAACACGCGTGTGTTAAGCTCATCTAAAGAGAAATGCAACGAATGCAGCGCGTTGTTGCGTTCCAGTGCTACGCGTTACTCGGTACGGGTAAAGGGGGACGCAGTACACACCAGGTAAGACGTGACCCGTTCGTAATACACAACGCTGCCATACTCCGTCATACACCCATCTTCATCAACGTGGCACCGGGTATATGCATACGGCAGAGGAGACGAGACGAAACAAAACGAAACCAGGCGACGGCATTCGTTGCGTACAAGGAACCGTCGTCGCGTTGAGAAAACAGCCAAAAAGGCGAGACTCTAACCACCTAATGGGAATGATTTTCTGGGGGTTCTTTTTCTGCTTCGTGCCTGGCGCCTTGCAGACTCGTGGCCGACCAGACGGGAAAATTTCTGCTGCTCCGTAAAATGAAGCCAAGTGTTGCAATACATCGTGAACACACAGCAGCCGACCCGCGGTTGTGGGCCCAACAAAGAAAATGTCATTCCTCTCAGAGCAGACGAACACTCCGCTCAAAGAAGAGACGAGATGCGGTCGTCCAACGTCGACACCTTGTCACATTGGACGTCGTCATTCAAAGCAGCGTGCCCAATCAAGAAAAGGTACAAAGCGTGTTCGCCAGCAAATAAAAAGGTTCGCGTTCAATTTGAACTGACGGACGAAGCTCCATCGAGAACCCACCAACTTGCCTGCAATGGCTCTTTCTGGCGTTTTTTTTTTTTTTTGTTTTCTAACCTCCGTGCTGTCTAGCGTCCGTCATTCTTTTCGTTTTAATTTTCCTATCGAGCGGTAAACGACGGGGTTTGGTTTTTTTTTTTTGTGCAGCTCAGTAAAAAAAGTTGATTTTTTTCAGAGAACTCCACTGTCACCCCGTTCTTCGTTAAAAGGAAGTCACAAACTTCAAGGGGCCGCCCGAGATTCGGGCGGATTGCCGGGAACTGGCAGAACAACCGGGAAGGCCTGAGTCAAACGGCCTGTCTTTGTACGCCGTACAGAACATATAGACAGTGGCCGTTGTTGATCAATATATCAAAAAATAACTGTCTAGTACAGCCAACTAGGCTCGTCCACGACGATCCTTCGTATTCCTCCGTGCTACAGAGCAGCCGCCGGTACTCTCTCGCTTCGGCCGCGTAATTACAGGAACGCAGTCACATACACATAAGACGTACAAGTAGCACAAAAATACGCCAGAACACGCTAAAGGGCAGCAGCGAATGTACTTTGTATCCCGTCATACAGCGTAATATCATACGCCGCGTCGGGAATGTGCCGTAGCAGCACGCGTATTCCTACTCCGTACGAAGCACCGTTCTGCACGATGCAAGCCATGGAAAACGCCGTGGACGTATATTCTTCTGTCTTACAAAACCGGAGCATTCCTTTTTTTTTGCTGCACAGTGTGGTTCCCGCAGACGCGGCTCTGGCCCCCTTTTCTTGCCTTTTTGGGCCGTCGGAACCGCCGTCGGTCATTGGCCGGGACACGCAAAAAGGGGGGCGGTGCCGCGCCCCGGAGCGGCCGCCAATGGTTACGAGACGACGACGCAGTCTCAATATACGAAGTATTTTACCGTTTACGCGAACCAGACTTCAGTGCCACTTTCGTTGGTTGCGGGCTGGCTGTACGGAGTCACTACACGCTTGTGTGAGACCTCGATTCAACTCCATACCGCGTTTCAGTTGAGAGTGTCTCTCTGTGTGCGCCAAACAAAGTTCTATCGCTACGATGACAGCCACGAAGTATATATACAGACAGCAAAGCTTCGCCTCGACTGACATCTTTCCCTCCAAAACACCAGCCATCGTGTTTGCAAGTTCTCTTACGACAGGCCCGCAAACTCCACGACCATGTTCTGTTCCACACACACAAATTTTTTTGTCGAGCTCGCCCCGGACCCGACCAATCCCGTGCAACCTCACCCTCCCCACCATCTTCTTTCTTTCCCTTTCTGTTGCCCCCCTGTATGTACGAATAGCTCATCTTGAATTGGCCCCAGGTAGGGGGCCGCACACACTCACGCCCACACACACCCCCCGCAGATGCACGCAGCCCGGGACCAGGGTGGGTTCGGGAGCCAATCACAGCGCCATGACGCGACGACGGGCCCTGCACGTCTTTTTTCTCTCGTTTCGATTTTCTTGCTTTTGTGCTTTGGGCGAGTTTAATTGGCTTTTGTGGGTTTTTCCGGGGCGATGGGCCTTGTTTTATGCAGGCTACTATTTAGTATTTGCGATGTGAAGATGAGAGCGCGTCTCGTTGTGAACGAGTATGACGAGACTGGAACCAGGTGATAAGAGGCCCTAACAAATCAACGCGGTAATAGCTGCTCGGTGCCAAACTGTACGAAAGTGCTCCGTACTAACACGAATCCACCGCAAGTCGCGTGATGCGGCCTTTCGTCTCCACGTCACGTGTCTTCGTGTCAACTGCAAATTGCACTCGTCTTGTGTACATACTGTCCTCCGTTGGTGTCAAGCTATCGCCATCTTCATCCAACATGCTTTACAGAGGCCACGACCGTGTCGTTTCCTGCGTTGGTAGAAGTGCTTGACAACGCGTTTCTTCTCGGTTTCGGCCTTCTGACCTGCACACGTTCAATCCAATTTGAAATTGAGGGGGAGCAGCAGCGACAAGGGGAGGGCCCGTCTCCCGTGCTCAGTATTACATAACGTAAGCCGAGCCGGTTGGAGCAGGGCTGTCCCGTCTTTCGTTAGCACCCTACGGGCAGTCTGTTGGGCCGGCCTCGGTGAACCGGCGTGTGTACGAGCACATATGCTGGACAGCTGCGAGGCACTTGTTGAAATTGGTGAAAGAGCAAACGAGACCTACACGTACAGACCAATCGTTTCTTTATGGGCGACGAGCAAGACAAATTTCATAAAACCACCCGCAGTGCTCCCATTCAGCCTGGTCGTAGCTCTCCTCTCCCTGCTAATGAGTCTGTCTGCCCGCCTGTTGTTCCCTTTCAGTGTGTTTGCCCTTGTCGGTTTGGTATGCCGCGGCTGGCTGACGTTCCCCCCCGTTCGGTTGCGAAATTCCCGCGTTCGACCCCCCGTACTCTGTGCGAATCAGATGCCCGGTCACACTTTTTTGTCACCCATCGCGCAAGGCGCCCGCGTGCCCCCTGGCCCGTATCTTGCTACGAAATCGCGAAATTTCCGTACATACGCGATCCTGCCGAGCATTCGCACGCACACTACGGAGTATTACGACGTATTTATGGTCGCACACACTCTCCTCCATAGTGGTACATACACCGGTTTTTTTCTGTTTTGCGGTCCCCGTCAGGATGATCACGGCTGCCCGACGGGCGAATCGCGGACGGGCATTTAGATTGCTTTTCCCAGCCGGTCTTTTACTCCGCGTCTTCTCTTCCTTTCTTTTCACCGTTTACCGTGCGCAGTTCGTAAAAAAAAAAAAGAACGCGTTTTGCGTAGTATACCTCGTACGACCGCGTTTTGCCCATTAAACTACGGCACGTGCACATGCAGCTCTTGTGTAGGTCTTGTTGGTTTTTTTTATCTTGCCTCATAACGGTCACCGTCGACAACAACGCTCAAACGGCCGCCGGTTGGTGCGTGGCTGGGGTCCGGCCAAACGCGCTCGGTACACTACGCTGGAGTCGCGCATCTCCGCAGAGGCAAGTCATTCGGCCTCCCGCGTGCCAACAATGTACTCGTCCAAGCCACTCAATAGACTCTTTCGCGTGCAGCATGACGGCGTCATCCTGCGTCGCAGCGTGACCGGCGGCGAAAAAAACGTAGAGAAAATACTCCATACCTTGGCCTCGCTATGTCGCTAGTGTCGGTCCACACTTCCCAAACGACACCAAAGCAGAAAAGGCAGAGCCTCTTGGAAAAGGAGAGAGGGGAGACAGAGCGATGGTTGGGAGGGGGTTGACGCTTTTGCCCAAAGCGTCCCATGTGATGCTGCTGCTGCTGCTCATGCGGTTGGGTGGTGCGGCTTGCGGCACGACAGACAAGGAACGACCAGCGTGGCGGGAAAAGCAAGAAGGATAAGGAGTATTACATACGGAAGTGTTTTTTCGTAGGAAAATAACGATCGTCGACGCCAATCGTTCACCAAACCTTTTTGTCGTTCGTGCCAAACTGCTCCGTATGACAAACTACGTCGTATTCATCCTCTGCAGGCCTGGTCTGGCCTCGGGGCCGCTAACACGTACCACGATCTGGAAAAACAAAAACAAGGTTGGGGAGATGCATGTTCGAAGTACGTGATTACCTTGGGATCGCCGTGATCGTCTTCAATTCTGTGCCTTGAACGAGACACAAAAGAACGAGGAGAGCACAACAACCAAACAATGGAGCCCGGGCAGCGGCACCCATGGCCGCGTCTGCTTTTCTCTGTTTGGTTTTTGTTGTTGAAACGGGCCTCGTCGAGACTATCACAAGCTTTTTGCCAGCTTTCCGCCGTTTTCAGACCGGCGGGAAAAGAATAAAAGGCCCCAAATAACCGGGAAGACGCAGCCTTGGTGCCCCCCATATGCACATTGTGCGAGACACCGCTTATTATATTGAGAAACGGGGAAGAAAAAGGAAATGATCGCCAGGCTTTGATCGTTTTTATTTTTTTTCGTTTTTATTTTTTTTCTTTTCTTTTTTTTTCTTCCCGCCTTTTTCTGAAGCCCGAAGCGACTCGTCTCTTTTTGGTGTCGTTTTTCGTCGCTTTTCTTTTTTTTTCTTCCCGCTAGACCTACTTTCTCGACAATTGTCTCGGAAGGTCCCTGCGACCGGCGGTCCCGGCTCGTTTTTGGCCCCCTTCGATGCTTGGTGTCTCACCTGTTTTTTCGTTGCGCCTTGTCTCTCGGCTGACAAGGAAATGCTCCGCCGCTCAGAGCACAATACTGGAAAATACTCTCGTCGTGGAGTAATACGACAAGCTCCACCACAGCCTATGAAATCAAGCGAAAGGCTCCCCGTATTACAGGCTATTCAGAAGCCGGGCTTCATTCGATTTTTTCGTCCTCCCTTGCGTTTCGCCGCTCTAGGCCTCCCACATGGCAACGTTCTTCCTCGTTGTTCGTACTTGCGCGTACGGAACGTTTTTGGCTAATGGGGGTGCCGTTTTCTTGTTCGGCACACCTAGTATTGGTTTTTCCCCCTTTTTACTTGTTCATGGCTTTCCCGGTGTTTAAGGAGAAACAAACTAACAAACGAACCGGGGACCAAGGCAAATTCCTTGTTTGCCAGAGTTTTATCGATGTGTGACGGTTATAGAACCGTTAGCGAGCTTTGATTATGATTGTAGCCGTTGTCGTCGAGCAGCAAATGGACCGGAAACACGAGCCTTGTCCTCTGCTGCTCATGGCCAAAAGCCATCTAGAAGCAACCTCGCCTTGCAACCAACTTTATACATACGTCAGAATTTTTTTCTCCCGTCATTTCGCCTAAGCTCTCTCTGCCTTGCATGGGCGGAGCAACTGTATGCACGTACATATGAATTCAAAGCTGTTTTCGTATTGATTGCTCCGTTTCCTCCTCTAAGCATATACTGCGAGCTCTCGACTTTGTCTCCACCAGTCTGCACCTCTTGTCTCGCTATTTCGTTTTCTTTTTTTCTAGACTGCAGCTCGTCTTGCTGTCTGTCATTCCCGCCCGTATGCAGTTGGCTGGGTCCGAATCAGAAATGGGCAAATGGGCTCTGGGACCCGCGTCTGGACGCTTCGTGGGTTTCGGTGGGTTCCTTCATTTCGGCGGATGCCTTTTCTCTACGGGTACGACTACAGGGGCGAAGTATGTACAACTGCTGTGGTTGCAATAATGCTTAGTTGGTTGGCTCGGCGGTTATCTGTGTCCCCTCGAAAAAAGCAAATTGAGAGACAAAAAAACGAGAATTCTTCTGCGCTTTGTCTCGCTGCAACGACCTCTCCTGCCAATGGTTGAGTTGTACATATGCACTTTCGTCCCGTGTTTCAGTCCCTCTTTGTTTTATCACCCCGTCTGGCAACGTCGTATGGAAAGGGAGGAAAAGAAAAAAATAGCTTGTTTTTTTCTCTCTCTTGCAGCTATACCATACAGTAGCTTCACATCCACAATATGGATATGTCTCTGGTTTTTTTTTTCTGGCTTCTTCTTCCTCCTCCCCACAGCGGAGCAGCGGCAATATGGGAAAAAGCGCGGTGGAGGTCATGGCGTAGCTAAAAGTTGATTGAGAAGAAAGAGGGACTGTCACAATGCTTCGTACGGAGTAGTTTGGTAATTTGAAGAAAAAAAAAAAAAAAAAAAAAGCTTCCCGGCTCGTTTCACGTTGACGTCGCACGCGACACGATCGTACGGTGTCGGGAAGGCTGGCGACGTTTTTCTGGCAGCATGTTTCGGTACAAGGACAGGCGGAGCAGCTACACGCACACCAGAAACGGAAACAAGAAAAGACGATACGTCTCGTCACAATGAAGCGGCTCCGGCAGTGCGGAGGTCTGATACATACGTCGTCGTATTACGTGCGGCCCTTCAGTGGAGGGGAAACCTCGGTCAAGACTTTCTCGTTTTTTTTCTTTTTTCTTTTTTTCTTTTTTCTTTTTTTTGATATCCACTGGGCGTTCGCCTTCGCCCTCACACATGGCAAATAGGAACCAGCCCACACCTGAGACCATGCTCCACCAAACGACGAACGAGGACAAGCCTTGTTCGATGCACGCACGCCGTCAACGACTCCGTCGAAAAGTTTTCCGTAGACTCGGTCGGAGTTACCTGGAGGCTGAGCAGAGAGACATGTCGCCGATTGTCGCTCTCACAAGGGATGAGAAAACGGTAAAAAAAAAGAAGAAAACGAGAAAACAGGAAAGCACAGAACGCCGCATCGACGTGCCTTCCTCGTTGTTCGTCTTTGGCAGCAAGCGCGCCCGAGGAAGGTGCAACGACGCAACGCGCACTTTCCGAATTTCTCTCGAACCTGGATCCTTCCTCCGCACAAACACCCACATCAAGCCCGCTATTGGCGTAGTTGGACATATCAACATCCACACACACAAGCGCACACACGCAAAAACACGCTTTTCCAGCGTGTTATGTCGTAGTAAAGTAATACTCTATTTTCCGAACGCACCGACAATGGAACCACACAAAACCAAAAACACGCTTTTCCAACCCGGTCCAAAAAAAAGAAAAAAAGCGCGTCTCTTTCAATCTACACCCGCCAATCGCCATGCGTGGTTTCCCTGCCTCGTTCAAACACGAAACGCCTGCAAAAAACATAAGAAGCTATGGCCCGCCTAATACAACGACAACGACATACTGCGTGCATGCAAACCTCTACGCGCATGCCGGCTCCACGCCGGTTCCCTCTTTGGGCAAGCGCTCCTGCGCGATGGACAGCGAAATGGTTTTACTGGCAGAGGGGCGTCCTGGATCTGGTGTTCCTCGTCCCGCCTTTTGTCTCTTCTCTTGGGGTGTTCGTCATAGCAAAAAGGGCTGGTGGCGGCTTGGCTGGTCATGGCGCCGCCTTTTACCACTGTTCCGTAGAAATGACTCCGTCGTCTTGTCGTGTCCCTCCTTTCTCGCCGAGGAGGCCTGCGTGTCCTTGTGCACTCTTTTCTTACATAAGCCTAAGTTTTGTGTGCACCGGCGCTGTCCTTCTGGAAGCTTTTTTATGCCTTCCACCAAGCATCGACGACAGTGCGTTTGTGTCTCGACTTATCCCGATCGTTCTTTTGTGCTTTCGTTCTTTCGTTCTCGTTCACTCGCTCTCACACACTCTCTCCACATTCCCTCCCCTCTTGTCTCTTTCCCTTCCTCCGAATGTGCTCCGTCCGCCGTGCTCCGTAATCCATCGTCCATCTCCGTCATCTCAGCAGCCGTCATCCTTCTGTTCGCCCGCTATTCCCTACAAAGCACAGCCCGTCTCTCGTTCCCCTCTCTCTGCTCCCCTTGCTCCTCGTCTGGACCTGGTTTTTGTGCGTCTCTCGCGTCTGGTTGGTTGGATCTGTTGGACCATGCTGGGCTGGCCTTGGCTTTTCTTTTGGCTTTCCCTCACGAACTCGTTTTGGGCTGGGCTGACGGAAACTCGCTAGCTGGGGGGGGTGTGGTGGTTGTACTTCGTGTTAGTACTTTCGTACTTCGTACATTACTGTAATGTAGGACGGTGGCCCTCTCTCTTCCCGCCCCTTGCTTGAATAAAAGAGGAGCCAGCTAACCACACCCAGACAAACAGCTCTGCTCGTCTTCTCCACCCAGCATGGCCCCAACCAATCTCAGCCTGTCCATATTCGCTCTGTTTTCCCTACAAAGTACCTCCACCAGTGGTACACCCCCCTACTTGTACTCTCAGGCCTGTATTGCGTACGCCTGGTACGTCGTACTTCCTCCCCTTACTTGCACACAAAAGGTACGACGCACAACACCCCCGTACGACGTACGGCGTACGAGCTCAGCGTACCGGACGACTGCGTGCCCGTCCTCGCGGAAATACCTGCGACGCTACATTCAACCTCTGTCTTTCTCGGTGCCCGTCTTTTCTGTTTCTTTTTCTTCCACACGCCCCCCTTCCCCCCCAGTCCGACCGAACCAGCCCGCGCCCACTTTACGCGGGCTCCATAGTGGTGAGTGTGAGATGGGCGCAAAGGAAAGAAAAAGCAAAAAGAAAAGAGAGCAAAGCGTTGTGCTCTTTATTGCTTGTCCCAGAGACGGGGTTATAGTGGTTTGTCGGCGTGGGTTCGTGGGTGTGTGCGTGCACTGCAAAATCACGAAAAGAGAGCCAAACACGCAAAACACGTAGTAAATGCTCGTAGTGCTCTTTTCCTCTTTTCCCTCTTTTCCCTGCTTTTTGGTGTAGTTGTACGCTCAGCAGCTGCAAAGCAGCAGCACCACCACCACCACGCTCGTTTTCCCGTTTCCCTTCCTTTTTTATCCTCTTCATCTCCCCTCCTTCTTTTCCGTTTCCTTTTTTTCCCTTTCTTCTCCTTCCTTTCCTTCTCCTTCTTTTACCTCTCTATCCTCCTCTCCTCTCTTCATTCCTCTTCTCTTTTTTCTCTCTTCCTCTTCCTCCTCCTCCTCCTCCGCCTCGAGCGTTCCTTCCGCCGCTGGCTTTTCCTTCTTTCTCTTTTCGTACCTCCTCGTTGTAATTCGAGCAGGTGAAAAAGGGAAGTAGAAAAGTTACAAGACAGGGAAAGGTCGACCCACGCCGTCTACCTCCCCTCCGAGCGAGAAGACCAGACAAAAGCCTATCCCGGCTCCGGTTCTTCGTTCCTTCCGAGGTCCAACACGATCCAGAGGGAAACCACAGAGAGAGAAAGAGAAAGAGGTTTCTTCTCTTTGTCTTTTTAAACCGACTCGGCAATCTCGGCCGTCGTCTTTTTCTTTTTTTTCTTTTTGATTTTGCTTTTGATTTTTCTCGAGCTCGGACAGGAATTGTGTTTTTTGATTTTTGATTTTCTTGGGTTGCTCGTCGTTTGGGAGATCGACCGTCCTTCTTATACGCCGTTTTCTGGGGCGCCTCCCTGTCTTCCGCAACCCGAATTTCCTCGTTCTCCCTTTTTCAGGGTCTCGTGGAATTCCGACTTCCCTCGCGGCCGTTCAACATTCCCCGTGAAACGTTGAGACATCCCTCCCCCTTATTCGGCCTGCCAGCATTTGTCGTGTCTCCCTCTGCTGCCGATACTCCCTTCGTTCCGTTGTTCAATTGCCATTCCTCGAAACGCAGCCTTTCCTTGCGGCCTCAATTTCGGAGATTCGACCCTCAGACGAACAAACGAACAAACGAATAAGACTCTAGGGAACACGGGAGAACAAAACAACAGAGGTAGACCACCTTTTGTTGTTGTACCGGACATTCTACATGATCAACTCGGTCGTTTCGGAACCCGCCATCTTTTGAAGGCGTTGAGCGTGAGGTACGTTGTTGCAGTGTACATTGCTGAAAAAGGGCTGTGAAAAAGAAGAGAAGCAAAAATATCAATCTACCGTTTTTGCCCTTGTTGGCTTTGCCCTACCGTGGCTTGCCCCTGTATCCCCTCCCCTCCCCCCCTTATCCAGCCCCGACCCGTCTCTCCCAAAATGCAATCTCCCTCCCTATTCACCCTAGGTGACAACTCCTTCCTCTTCCCTTTGCTCATCTCACCTCGTCCCTCGTTACCCTTTTTTTGCTTCCTTTTCATCCCCTTTGCATTCTTTTCTTCTTCTCTTTTTGCCGGTCTTCGCTCCCTGCGCTTCTCGTCTGCTGCTAACCCGCCGTTCATTCTTGCAGCTGCGTGCCAACCGGCATTCTCTCCAATCGCGTCTCGCAACGCTCCCTCACCCTTCGACCCTTTTCTCCAAGGCGCATTGCTCGTGGGACACGTTAACTCGTTGCTCCTACGAATTGCTTTGTGCTTCCGGGACATTGCGTCATCCCCGTTTGTCGTCGTCGTCGTCGTCTGTCGTCCGATCTTGCGTCGTTTCCGATCCCTGACGGCCCGTTGCTGCGTCTGCGAAATTCGATCCTCTCCACCGTGGCGGTAAGTTGGTTTTGCCCTGCGTGCATCTATGCACGCATTTTAACTTTTTGCCTATCCTCTTTCCGTTGCGTTCCACACAAAGCTTGTCTGTCTCCTGTCTCCTGTGGCCTTTTTCTCCCTTTTCTCAAGCACAATTAGTGTTGTTTCCTTTCACGGTCCATCCATCACGAATTTGTGTTGCCCGTGCTCTGCTACAATTGTCGTCTTCGAAATTGCCATCCGCGCGTGTGTTCGTCTGTGTGTGTGAGTGTGTGTACGTGGGAGAGTCCGCAAACGGTGCTCCGTTGAGAGCAATCTCACGATCTGTCTGACGGCCCGGCGACGCGCTAAAGCCACCTACCGGTTGGCCGCCCACAGCTTTTTTGTCTCAGACTTTCCCGTAAGGGAAGGCACAAAGGACCGCCAAAAAACGCGTCTACATCATCTCCGCACATTTTTTGGCTCCCGCTAGTCGTACCTCCCGAATTCGATCGTCAGGAACACGCGCGTTGGCATAACGGGGGAGCACAAAGGGCACACGACTAGGGCACACACAACCAGGCAAATTAAAGGCACCCCGAGCGCCTACGCCAAAGTAGCGGCCATTCTTCAGCATTTCAGCATTTCTCTTCGGCCGCCCTTCGCCCTTTTTTCTTTTCCCCTCCCCTCAATGCTTATTTCCCTTTACCTACGTCCCCTTTCCCCAATCTCTCCCACCTCCCTCCTTGCTCGTGCGTGTGGAAACGAACCTCCTAGATCTGCGCAAGTTGGATCGATCCGGATCTTCGTCGTCTTCGCTGTCGTCCTTTTTAGGGTTTCATGCCTGACAACGACGGACCGGACCCAGCGAGGTGAAGTCACTGCCGTGGAGCTGCTGGGCCGCGCCTTTGACGATTCAAGCAACTCGTCTTAGTGCATAACTGCCAGAACGCGCTTGGGCCGGGCTTCATTTCTTCCAACACGCGACTGCACTCCCATTCCTTTAGCTTTCCTTTCTTACAAGATTCCTGGCACGCTCGTTATTTGACTTACTTTTTCTTACCTTCGTTTCATTTCGGCGGATTCCTCCGCGACCTGCACCCTCTTTGGCTTCCATGCCGGTCTTTGCTTGTCCTATCGGTTGTGCGTTCGAGTTTTGCTAATATATAATTGTTCAACCCGCAGAGCATCACGCAACAACAGAACCTTTTGTCCTTTACCGGCATCCTCTCTTTTTTTCTTTCGTTGTTTCTTTTGCATCTTCGGCCTTCGTTGCCACTGTCATTCTTTATTTTCCTACTTGCTTTTCATCACACTCTTTAATTGTCTAATAGACCACATCGACTGGTTGAAATAATTCGCTCTTTTGGCATACCGAACCCAACCAGACTTGCACGGCCTTTTAATACACCAACACACTCATTTTTTCAAACGACTCGGCTTCCTGGAGAGCTTGAAACACAAGAACACATTCTTTTGCACACAACAAAACCCCAACTCAACCCGACGATCCGGCTCCCATTACTTCTCAATCTTCCCGAAACGATTCGCCCAACATGGCTTTCTCGAACCAAATCAAGGACGACACGTTTTTCGTCGAGTCCGCCGAGTCCACCTTTCCGCCGATGACCGCCCGGGAAGCCGCCAAGATGCTGGCGCGCAACCGACAAGAGATGATGGCCAACGAGCTGTCACGCCTGGCTTCCGAAGAGTACCTCGAGGACATCATGCGGCACATGCGGCACATGGAGGTGCGTGTTCTGCAGAGTCATTGAACGCTGTGAGAGATCGTTTGCTAACTCTTCGTCAACAGGACGAGACACTTCCCGACGTAAACTTGATTGACATGCAGCGCGAGATCCAATGGTTCATGCGCCCGTATCTCATCGACTTCATCGTCGAGGCCCACGCCGCGTTCACCCTGCTGCCGGAAACGCTCTTCCTGACCGTCAACCTTCTCGACCGGTACTGCTCGAAGCGTGTCG
Organism: Niveomyces insectorum RCEF 264; assembly: GCA_001636815.1. Taxonomy (NCBI): domain Eukaryota; kingdom Fungi; phylum Ascomycota; class Sordariomycetes; order Hypocreales; family Cordycipitaceae; genus Niveomyces; species Niveomyces insectorum. The sequence continues at coordinate 1,712,847 of AZHD01000007.1, read as the reverse complement.
TATACAAGCAACACTACCAGCTGGTCGGCTGCGCAGCCCTTCTCATCGCTGCCAAGTATGGTGACAAGAAGGACCGCGTGCCCCAGATCAACGAGCTCAACAACATGTGCTGCGGCCTCTACGACGCCGGCATGTTCACGCAGATGGAGATGCACGTTCTCAACACGCTCGAGTGGAACATTGGCCACCCGACCGTCGACTTTTTCGCCCAGCTCATCGTCGCCGAGGAGCGGGACGACCGCGAAGTCGAGCACATGGCGGCTTACATCAGCGAGATCGCTCTCTACCACCGCGACTTCGTCTCCACCAAGCCGTCCACCATGGCCCGTGCCTCGCTCGCCCTGGCCCGTGCCATTCTCGGCCGCCCCGAGGTCAACGACGGCGAATGGGACCATGCCGACAACGTCACGCTGCTCACTCTGTCGCAGAACCTGCACCAGCCGTCGCCGACGCTCTCGCGCAAGTACGCGTCGTCGCACTACTCGTGTGTCTCGGCCACGCTGACCGACTTCTTGGCCCGCCACGCTGCGTCCGTCAACAACGCCAAAGCAGCCAACAACAGCCGGGTCTCGCCGCCGTGCGAATCCGCCGCCACCATGGCCGACGTGTACAGCACGCCGCAGAAGGGCATGGGTGCGGTGCCTGGTGTGGCCGACGGCTACATGACACCGCCCATCACGCCAGACGGCGCTTGCTTCGGCGCTAACGGCGCGGTAGCGGCAGCCAAGGACGCCTACCAAGGACTGCCGCCGCGTTGCCCCATCACGCCCACACCCCCGCCATGCCAGACACCGTCGGTCGGCTACATGCCGCACCAGCAACCACCCCAGCACCAGCACGTGGCGCAATATGCGACCTACTTTGATGCTCATGCAGCGCATTAGCAAAGGCTGACGCTTCTCGTTTGAGCTTCAGCGTACGCAATCCACGCCAATTACCTTGCGCACCGGCGCCGCCATTTTGCGTCTTCTTCTTGTCTTTGTCTACTGCGATGCCTCTTTAACTTCGCTGAAGAAGCATTCGACTCTTCGACTCTTGATACCCCCACCCAATTCCTAATCCAATTACTAATCCAACCTCCAGAGGATGGTTGTGTGCCTCAATATTGTTGTTGTTGTGCCAAAAGCCTTGCTGTATCCAAGAGCAGAGATCTTTTGTGTACCCTGTCCAGTTCTGATTTTTTCTTCTCCTTTTTTTTGCGTTGTGATCAAAATATGGGTGCGTTTATTTTCCGGGAAGAAAAAAAAGAATGTGCTCTGCTCTGCATCTGGCATACAGGATTCCAATATGTTTTTATCTATCTGTTCGATTCTTTCCATCAGCGACATGGCATTAGCGATTGTTTTTATTTTCGTTTTTTTCCCTATTCCATTTTTTCCTTTTGTTAAAAAAATTCCTTTGACCGCTTCGATCTGTCGGCCAACCACACTCTTATTTCTCCTGTTGTTACGTTGTGCCAGCACTTTGCTGTTGGCCGCTGTTTGAGACCTCGGTTTTGTTGTTCCTGTTTTTTTTTTGTCTCGGCCATATTCCTTCCTGAAAAATCGGCGGTCGTCATGCGTCCAGCGTCCAGAAAAAGGCTATAACATTTGTCTACCAAAAAAAAAAGCGAAACCCCCTTTGTTGTCAATATCACCCAAAATTGAATCTCTCTCGCACGCGCACAACCATATTTTTTGTTTCCCTCACATTCTTCTCATCAACCAAGTTGATGCAAGACATGCTAATGAGGTTATCAAGGTGGGAGGAACTTGGTTACCATTTGTTGTTCTACCCCAGTGAGGCTAGAATAAATCTCTTTGTTATTAAAGAAAAGAAAAAGAAAGAAAAGCCCTCCATTTGGAACACAAAACGGCTCCTTTGCTTTGCTGCCTCTCTTTGCGTGTGTCTCTCTAGTGCTCTTCCGCGTGCCTCTCTTCCTTGTCTTGCCCTGCACGCCTAAAACTTGATGAGTATTGCTTCGTCTCTTTCGTATCTTTCCTGTCGGATCGTGCACTTTGTGTTTGTTTTTTTTTTAAAAAGACGGGTTAGGCTAGGACAGAACAGGGACAGCGATGTATGTTCTATCATTATGTACGATCATGGCTTGAATTTCTTCCGGGAAAAGGGAACGCCACCCTTGTTAAGGCGTTTCGTTTTGTTTCGCCTTTGATTTGTTTTTTTCTCTTTGACATCTTACATGTAAGATACATTATCCGTTACGCGGCCTCCCAATCCTGAAAATGGAAACCTGGCGTCTACTGCGTGGAGGAAGGTTATGGGACGAGGTAGGGGACAGACGGTGGCTTCCTGTTTTGTAACAACAAAAAAGACCGTTCTCGGAAGAAGTACTACCAGCGAATATCAATGACATAGAGCCATAAATTCGTGATGCATCAACGATTATTGTGGCAGGTGAACAGACGAAACGTACAGCGGTTTTTTCTCGCGTGCAGTTTGGTAACGGCGTAATGAGCGTAAACTGCTCTCGTTTTGGCAAATCCATACACCTCAAAAATAAATTTACCACTAGAATAAAAAAACAGGAAATGAAAATTAGCCGACAAAACCTGCCATTTATACGTAGAAAATAAAACGGCCCTTTGGCAAGGCATTTGCCTTGTCCCTTGACCGTTAAGTATTCATTCTTAGGCAAGGTAGCCATGGTATGTTTTGCCTTTTTTTCCATGCAAGCCGTGCTATTCATGCATATGCATACTCGGGAACATACGTGCTCATTGCCTGGACGACCGCCTGTACGCTGCCGTACCGCTCGTGCCAGCAGTTGTCAACGATCTCGGCCACAGCAAGATCGTCCAAGCAAGCAAACTCTTCGCGGGCATATCTCTGTTCCACCTCGTCGTCCGAGAGCCCCTGAAGAGGTCGCGCCCAGGCCATGATCTCGTAGATGGCCGATCCCAGTGCAAAGATTTCGCGCGCCAAGACCGGCGTTTGGCCCAGCGCGCGGCCCCGGCATGGCAGCTCGTACTGCATCTCCTCGTAGGTCCCGCATGTACTGTACAGGGCGTGGCCCTCGATGATGGACCCGGCCCAGTCGCAAATCTTGACGTGCGGATCGCCGTCTCCAACTCCGTGAAAAAGCAGCAGGTTGCGGCAGCTGATGTCGCAATGGCGCACGCCGCGCGCGTGGGCGTGCGCCAGACCGTGCGCCACGTCCATGCTCATGCGGAGCCGCATGTTCTCGGGAAACGGCGCGTCGGCGTGCGTCTGGATGTAAGCCCGGAGGGAGCCGAGCGGCGCACGCTCGAGGCGCAGGGCGTGCACGCCCGGCGCGATCTCGTCGACGCCGCCGAACGCGACGATGCACGGATGGGGGCCCAGATGCCGCAACACGGCCGCTTCGCGCGCCAGTTCCTCCTCGGCTGGCCGCGTGCGGCGGGACTGTTGCCGGCCCCGGACCCAGATCTGGTGGCTTTTGTGGACGGTCGTTTCGTCGACAAAGGAGACGAAGCAGGAGCCGCCCACGCCGACGATGTCCCCGAAGGCGGGCTTTTCCGGGATGGGCCAGGCCATGTGCGACCCGCCCCGCGGACACCTTTGGACCGTAGACGGTCGGTCTTATGCTGTAGAGAAGGCAGCAAACACAAAAGGGACAGTCATTTTTCGCGTACTACAAGCCAGCACCGCCCGCCTTCGCTGAGGAAGAGAAAGCGTAGCGAGTTGTAGGTCGTGAACGTTGTCAAGTTTGTGATCTTCGTGAAATCATCTAAAGTATGTATGGCTTGAGAAAAAGAGAGAAAACCCTCCGCTTGAAGTAACCTTGCCAGCTGCCCGCTGTACCGTGTTCACGATGCAAGGCCCCCTGGACAGCTAGGGCGGTAAACAACGGTAGAACCCGTGTCTAAGTACCTGCAGTTAGGCAGATGCCTCCAACTTTAGTCATACTGAATTGATACTGTGTGAATTAATATATGTACTGTATTCGTACTGTACCACATTGTTCCTACTAACTCTACCTTGTTCCTTCTTTCCCACTGAGTATGAGGTCTTCGCCAATGACCTCATGTGATCTACACAAACTCCTAGAAGGAACGATGAAGACGTTTCTATGAAAACGTACGACGGTAAGCGTATTACAAATGTGCACAGAAAAAGCACATCATCCGATGACGGAATAATTTGTCATCAACGCGCCGATCGCCAACGTCAATGGCCGGGAACATGAATGAGACCGAGACGGCGAAACTTCATGACAAAAGGGTGATGCCAAGACGTTCGTGTGGACAAAATAAAAGGAGAATGAAAAACGTGGGGTTCTTCTTAATCCATCTGTGAACCAATTTCAGACGTCCCGACTGCCAGTCTGTCTACCTTGTCTCTCAGATCAATCCATTACATTGCATCACAAGCTCAAGAAGCTCATCGAAGCATCTCGAGTGACTTATTAAAACGCTGTCGTCCTACCGGGAACTCATTTTCCCCGCTCGGCTTATTAGAAATATATAAAGAAAGCTTTGCATCTTTGTTTTTCGCTTGTCATTCTCTTCCATTCTCATCAGGAAACCCATCCACCTCGTTCTATCGTTCTGCCATCTTGAACGCCATAAATCTACAAAACAACGACCATGTCTTCCCCCAAGATCTTCCTGTAAGTGTTGCTTGACCGATCTTCACAGCGCTGCGGACAAAAGGATGGCGACTAATCCGGGTTGGCCTACAGGACCGGTGTCACAGGTACGGAACATGCCGATGTGTTGTTTCAGGACGCAAACCCGCGGCTCTTCAGGAGACCCCGAAAACTAACCTCGTGCCAAACCCCTTCGCAGGCTACATCGGTGGCGACCTCTTTTTCGTCCTCTACGACGCGCACCCGAACTACGACTACACCCTGCTGGTCCGCAATGAGGCCCGCGCCGACACCGTGAGAAAGGCCTACCCGGACGCAAAGAACATTCACTTTGCCCTGGGCAGCCTCCAGGACGCTGACGTCGTCTCGGCGGCCGCGGCGGCGGCCGACGTGGTCATCCGTATGTGGTTAAGCACAGCTACAAACAAGTGGTTATGCGTGATGCGTGAGACGCTAACAATTATCCCAGACACGGGCAACTCGGCCGACGACGAGCCCTCGACCAAGGCCATCGTCGACGGCCTGGTCAAGGGGCACACCTCCAGTAACCCCGGCGTCTACATTCACGTCACCGGCACGGCCCTCTTGACTTGGGTAAGCTGGTCTGAATGTGTGTTTTAAGCCTCATAACTGTCCTTGATGTTGACCACCCCTTCAAGTACGACGTGCACCACAAGCGCTTCGGCCAGCCTCCCCGGGAGGACCAGGTCTTTGACGACTGGGACGGCGTCGCCCGCCTCGTCGACACCATGCCCGACGACGCGCCCCACCGCAACGTCGACAAGATTGTCCTCGCCGCCGCCCGCGCCCACCCGGCCGCCGTGCGCACCGCCCTCGTCGCCCCCTCTACCATCTACGGCCGCGGCCGCGGACCGGGCAACCAGTTCAGCATACAGGTCCCCGCCATAGCCGCCTACCTGCTGCAGCAGGGCTTCGCCCCCATCGCCGCGGGCTCCGGCGAGACCATCTGGAACAACGTGCACATCCACGACGTCTCGCGCGCCCTCGTCGCCCTCGTCGAGGCCGCCCTCGCGCCGGCCACCCGCGACGACACGGCGCCCGCCACGGCCGTGTTCGGCCCCCACGCCTACTACATTCTCGAAAACGGGACGCACCTCTGGAGCGACGTGGCGCGCGCGCTGGCCGACACCGCCGCCGCCCAGGGCTTCATCAGCAGCGACACCAGCGTCACTGTGCAGTCGGTGTCCCTGGCGGACCTGACCAAACCCGGCGGCATGTCCGAGGCCGGCTTGTCGCTGGGGACCAATTCGGGGGGCCACGCCGTGCGCGCGCGCAAGCTGCTGCACTGGACGCCGCAGGAGGCGAGCCTGCTGGAGTCCATTCCGGACACGCTGGCGACGGAGGCGACGCGGCTGGGCATCAAGCCGACGAAAAAATAAGGTGTTTTGTAACCTTACGATCAAAAAGTAGGAAGGAAACAACCAATGTGCAATGTGTACGGTATTCTAAATGAAATATGTTTTTTATGTTTCTACCGTCCGCGACGTACCTCCCAGTCTACCACTTTGCTAGTCCACCATAATGTACACCGTCAGCTGCACCTCGTTGCTGTACGACGGCGCCTGGTCCATGTCTGCCCACGCCCGCGCGAGGTCGATCTCGAGCACGTGCGCGTCCTGTGCCGACACCGCCACGCAGTGCGGCGGGATCGTCACGCCGCGTAGCGTCGCCAGGAAGTTGTCCGCCACCGTGAGACGCGGCAGCGCCGACACGTACAGGCCCAGCGTGCCCAGCGCCTTGAGCGTCGCCGTCAGCACGAGGCGGCCCCCGGGGCGGCCATCCTCATCGTCGTCGCCCGTCTGCGTGCACGCCGTGCTCACGAGCGTCGCCGCGGCGGCCATCTTGCCCACGAGGCCGAGCGTGGCGACGTGCAGTTCGTGGTGGGGGGGTGCCCGGGCGGCGGCGGCCCCCGCCATCGAAAACGTCCACACCGGGTACACCGTCACGATCTCGTACGCGCACACGCCCAGCGCCAGCGGCAGCAGCGCGTCGGGCCCGACGGGCGTGGCGCCCGTGAGGCGGCCCGTGCTGTGCGCGCGCGCCACGTACCGCCGCCGCCGGCGGTGGTCGTCGTCGTCGTCGTCGTCGTTGTTCGCCACGACCACGCCCGGCACGCGCGACAGAGGGACGAGCGCGCGCAGCGGCCGGTCGGCGACGTTGAACACGCCCAGCAGGCCCGCGCCCGTCGTCGCGTTGCCGTGGAAGCTGCCCACCAGCAGCAGCACGTGGTCGTGGAACCCCGTGTACGCATCGAGGGCGCGGCCCACGACGCTCGGGCGGAACACGACCGTGCCTGCCGTCGTCGTCGTCGTCGCTGTGCTCGTGTTCCCGGTTTCGGTCCCGGTCCCGGTCCCGGTCCCGGTCCCGTCGCTTCCAAACACGCGCGACGGCACCGCCGTCCCCGTCATCTGCCGCAGCAGGTCGACGTCGTGCTGGCCCGGCACATCGGTGATGTAGATCGGCCCGCCGCTGACGCACCGCGCCGCGGCGTGGAACCCCGAGTAGCCGTGCACCGTCTGGAACATGTCCCAGTCGGGCAGCACGTTGAGGTGCTGCGTCAGCAGGCTGTTGTAGGCGTTGGTCCAGACGTGCCAGGGGTGCGACGCGGGCACGTCGGGGAAGAAATCGTCCGAGTTGCGCACCGTCAGGGGCGGGCCCGCGGCCGGCGACAGCTGCGCGCCGAACAAGAGCGCGGGCGTCTGCGCCATGCACGCAATGGCGCGGCCCTGGAAATGGCGCAGCGCCGCCAGGGACCACGCCGCCTGGTACGCCGGGATGAGCGTGCGGCGCGCGGCGGCGGACGTCCAGGTGTCGGGCATGAACTGGGCGTCGGTCTTGACGCCGTCGACGCCGGCGTCGGCGAGGAACCGGTAAAAGTCGTCGTAGAAGCGGCGGACGTCGGACGCGGCCACGACGGTCATGGGCCCACCGACGGGCAGGTTGCGGCGGCGCGGGTGGGCGCGGTCGACGACGAGCGTCGCGTAGTCGCGTGCCAGCTCGCCGTCCGGGGCGATGCCGCCCCAGTAGCCGAGCAGGGCGTGCCAGACGGCAATGTGCTTGAGGGTGGACCGGTGGCGGGCGCGGAGCTGGCGGACGGTGTGGGCCAGCCCCCCGGGGAACTGGGCGGCGTCGGCCTCGAACCGCTGCCAGCCGTACTGGAACTGGCCGTCGCCGCGGCGGTCGAGGGCCTGCCAGTTGTCGTCGATGATGAGGCTGGCAATGTGGATGCCGTGGGCGGCGAGGGTGTCGACGGCGTGAAGGATCTTGGCTTCGGAGAGGTCCTGTCCGAGGCCGTTCCACGTGCCTTGCCTGTCAGTGGGAAAGATGTCTCGAAATTCCGGGGGGAATACAAAAAAAAAAGAAAAAGAAAACGTACAGTATCCCAACCCGTCGTACCAGTGCTCCAACCACTGCGGCTGAAACCCGTCTAGGAGCGTCTTGAGCTCGCCCCGGACCGGGTCTGCCGTCGTGTCCAGCGGCTGCACGAGGCTGCGCGCGTGGTACATGACGGCGGCATTGGCGCTCTCAAAGTCGTCGCCCACGGCCACCAGGACGGTGGCCGTCTCCTCGGCGAGGCTGTCGTTGCGGACCTACACCGTTAGCATGCCAGCATCATCTTCTGCAGACAAAGATATACATCTCTCAGAAAACAAACTAACAAACAAACAATCAATCAATCAAACATACATAGACCACCAGATCGCCGGCCTCGTCGTTACGAAACACGCTCGAAAGGTCGTGCATACCGCTGAGGGCTAGGAACACCAGGTGCCGGCCGCCCCGGCTCAGGAACGCGCACAGCACGGCGTCGCAGTCGAGAGCCAGCTGCGTGCGCCCGTGCCGCGGCGCGAGCCACGGCGTCCAGATGCGCACCAGCGCCAACCACCGCAGGAACGCGCCGTCCCACGGCCGGCCCAGGGCCACGGTCGTACACGCAGAGGGGTCGTCTGCAGTACTGTTGCTGCTGCTGCTGCTGCTGCTGCCAACGCCTGGAACGGTCACCTCCAGCGCCCACAGCTGCGTGCCGGGACACTGGCTCAGCGGGGATGTCACGGACCAGGCCGGGTTCAGCTGGCCGACGAGGTCCACTAGCGACTCGCTGCCGCCGCTGCCGGTGGTGGTCGTTGGGTGCAAGGACGCACCGGCTGCACCGGCTCCGCCCATCCAGAGAGGCCAGCTCGTCCGGTTCGCCCCTGCGTTGACCACCACAGTGCCGTCGTCAATGTCCTGCTCGTCGCGGACCCAGCGCCAGGGCGTACCGTCACGGCCGCCGCCCGACACGGCCTGCCGGAATTTGACGGTAAAGTGCAGCAGCCCGCGCACGCGGACCTGCGCGTGGTAGTACTGCCGCACCGTGGACGGCGCCAGGTCGTCCTGCAGGACGCAAAACTTGGCGCGCGTCGCCGCGTCGTCGATGGGCCGCAGCTGTGTCGCCGTCCAGGCCCCGGTGCTGCCGCCGCCTTCGTCGTCATCCGCCGCAGAGTGCCACAGCACCACCTCCCACTGGTGGTCGTTGTCCGTCGTCTCCAACACAGCGTAGAACGTGACAGGATCACCGCTGGCCACCTGGTTCACCTGGCCCAGCGACGGATACGTCGCGATGGCCACCTCGGGGCCGCCGCCCATGCCGGCCGGTCCAACGGCGGCCGTGCCCGTGGCCGTGGTGGTGCGCCGCTCCGGCTTCTTGGGCAGAAACGCCGCAAACTCCGCGGCGAAGCTGTACCCTTCTACTTTGGCGTCGTCCTGGTGGCTCATCGTAGGAAAAATTCAAACCGTTTCAAGCGGTCTTTGTTCGTCTATCTTGTCCAGGAAAACAAATGCCTCTTTCTTTCTTTCTTTTTTTTTTTTTTTCTCGGGGGGTTTTTCTATTTCACTCATTTGTTCATTTGATCATCCAACCACAAAATTCGGTGTACAATTCTCCATTTTCTCCTGCACATGACGCGTTGTGTGCCCCATCGTTGGTCGTCCGACAGCGGTCACAAGGTGCAGCATCAGCGCATCAACCACTAATAGACAGTGGCATCGATGACGGGATGCAGATGCAGGTCTGTTGCACGGTCGTTGAAGGCCCTAGTTCGGGATCAGTCACATGACCAAACACGTGCATGTTCCACCGTCCGTCCAATAGGCGTCCAGGTAATAGCTTCCTCGGCTGAACCCGGGAACGGCCGCTGTGGCCTGGGACGCTGCCTGACGTATGAGGCCACCCGCACGCGAGCCACTAAAGCTTACTACCACACACCTACCGCTCCCAGCCAAGCGAGCCGAAAGCAGAAAAAACGCAAATCTCGTGCATCGCCAGATTTCTTTGCCCGGTCGCCGGCAAATTTCGCTCACTCCCCCGCCCCTTTTGTTCCGCCACCACATCGTTTCTTACACATTGTATTTGTCTTTTCTGCCGACCATGGCTTCCCGCCGATTGGCATTGAACCTTTCCCGGGGCCTCAAGGCGCCCCGGGCCGGCCTGACGCTGCCGCCGCTGCGCCGGGGTTTGGCGACGCCGGTGGCCTCGCCGGCGATCAAGACACAGTCGACGACGCTGAAGAACGGCTTGACGGTGGGTGTTGACGGTATATGGACGATTCTCATGGCATGCCGGTCACTCCGTAACTGACAGACGACGCAGGTTGCCTCACACTACTCGCCCTATGCCCAGACGTCGACGGTCGGCGTTTGGATCGACGCCGGCTCGCGGGCCGAGACAGAAGAGACGAACGGCACGGCACACTTTCTCGAGCACCTGGCATTCAAGGTAAATTGCATCGACCTAGGGGGGGTGTGGATGGAGTATGCGTGCTGACACGGGGCACAGGGCACGGCGAAGCGGACCCAGCACCAGCTGGAGCTGGAGATCGAGAACCTCGGCGCGCACTTGAACGCATATACCTCGGTGAGTCAAAGCGGTGGCGTGGAAAACTACCAAAAAAAAACAAAAAACAAAGAGGAGACGGGCGTGGTGGATGCTAACTGGGTCCCAGCGCGAGAACACCGTCTACTTCGCCAAGTCCCTCAACGAGGACGTCCCGCAGTGCGTCGACATCCTGGCGGACATCCTGCAGAACTCCAAGCTCGAGGAGTCGGCCATTGAGCGCGAGCGCGACGTCATCCTGCGCGAGTCCGAGGAGGTCGAGAAGCAGCTCGAGGAGGTCGTGTTCGACCACCTGCACGCCACGGCGTTCCAGAAGCAGCCGCTCGGCCGCACGATCCTCGGCCCGCGCCAGAACATCCAGGAGATCACGCGCACCGAGCTCGCCAACTACATCAAGACCAACTACACGGCCGACCGCATGGTGCTCGTCGGGGCCGGCGGCGTGCCGCACGAGAAGCTCGTCGAGCTCGCCGAGCGGCACTTTACGCAGCTGCCCGCGTCGTCGCCGCAGACGGGCGCCTACGTGCTGTCCAAGAAGAAGTCGGACTTCATCGGGTCCGACGTGCGCGTGCGCGACGACACCATCCCGACGGCCAACATTGCCATTGCCGTCGAGGGCGTCAGCTGGAATGACGACGACTACTTCACCGCGCTGGTCACGCAGGCCATTGTGGGCAACTACGACAAGGCCCTCGGCAACGCGCCGCACCAGGGCAGCAAGCTGAGCGGGTTCGTGCACAAGCACGACCTGGCCAACAGCTTCATGAGCTTTTCCACGAGCTACAGCGACACGGGGTGGGTTTTTGTTTTTCTTCTTGTCTTTTGTTATTTTTTTTTCCCTTTCTTTTTTTTCACTTCTTGCCTTGCTAACTAATCAGTCTCTGGGGCATCTACCTCGTGACCGACAAGCTGACCCGCATCGACGACCTCGTCCACTTTGCCCTGCGGGAGTGGTCGCGCCTGTCGCTGAACGTGACGCAGGCCGAGGTCGAGCGCGCCAAGGCGCAGCTCAAGGCCTCGATCCTGCTGTCGCTCGACGGCACCACGGCCGTGGCCGAGGACATTGGCCGCCAGATCGTCACGACAGGCCGGCGGATGAGCCCCGGCGAGATCGAGCGCATCATCGACGCGATCACGGAAAAGGACGTCATGGACTTTGCCAACCGGAAACTGTGGGACCAGGACATTGCCATCAGCGCGGTCGGCAGCGTCGAGGACCTGTTTGACTATGCGCGCATTCGGGGCGACATGGCGCGGAACTTTTAGGGTGGCCGGCCGGGCGGGAGCAGGGGGAAGAGAAAAACAAAAGGGAACTGAACATACGGGAGAGGCCACGCGTTCATTTTCTTCTTTTTTTTCTTTGTGTACTAATAGATGGTAGAGCCCATTTTGGAACGCGCTGTACTGGAGGCCGCTGCTAGAAAAAGAAATGAAGAGAAAACGGATGGAAAAAAGCAAAACCACGTGGTGACGGGATGGGTGCTCTTTTGCTTGGTGGTCTACAGATACGTTTCAATCTTGTCTTGCTCGTGCTGCTCTCAAAATGGCCAAAGCAGATTGTCTTCACCTCCCAACACAGGACTCGGAGAACAACCGTCTTTCAGCGAGCATTTTGTATGTTCATTTTCTTTGGTCCGTAACCAACTTTCGTTGCGCATGCCCCGTGAAAACGTAAGACAAGAACAAAAAAAAACAAGAGTTGGGTTAGATGGCTGCGTCTTGCGAGACCAAACTAAATACACAAGAAAGTCTATAAAGGGACGAGGAGGAGGAGAGTGCTTTCACGAACGATATCCTTTCCCCCCGGGATCATGGTGCCTGCGCCGGCTTGTCGCCTTCTGTGCCCCATCGGTGCGTCTCGTCGCCGCCGACCCAGTCCTTTTCCACGTAGCCCAGCTCACGCTTGACCCGCTCGACCGTGGCGTGGTCGCCGGTGTTCTTGCCAATGTTATCACTGGGGGGAGGGAGAGAGGGAAAAAAAGAAAAATGAGTTAGTCGGGGGGACAAAAAAGTCTGCATAACGGCCAAGGAGAAAACTCAGGAGACACTCACCTGATCTTGATGGCGGGCCGCCCGTTGGCCGAGCTCAGCTTGATCACAATGTTGAGCGGCACCGACTTCTTGCCCGTGACGCGGTTCACAAAGTCGTTGCTCAGGTACGTGCCCACGCCAAAGGTCGGCTGGAACCCGGCCGCCTCGGCGATGCGCTTGTACTCGAGGCAGCGCTCCAGGTTGAGCGAATCCGAGAACACAATGACCTTTTTGTCCGTGATGCCCTGCTCGTCGTAGAACGCGCGCATGGTCTTGACGAACTCGGCGGGGTCGCCCGAGTCCTGGCGCACGCCCGTGAAGATCTGGGCGTACGTTTTTGGTGTGGTTGTTGTTGTTGTCGTCGCTGGAGCTGGAGCCGGCGCCGGCGCCGTCGGCGTGGGTGCGTCGGCGATGGCGGTCGTGAACGCGTCGGCGGCCGCCCGGCGGGTGCAGGCGGCGCACGGGCCGGGCAAACGCGTTGCGCAGGAACTCGGGCGTGCCAAACGTGTCTGTCAGGGCGATGCCCAGCACGCCCTCGCCGAAGCAGCCCACCCAGCGGCACAACGCCTCCTCGGACGCCTGCGCGTACTGGCCCGTCAGCGCGGCGATGCCCATGAACCACTCGTGCGCCACGGTGCCGACGGGCGGCAGGTTGAAGCGCATGGCCAGGTGCACGTTGCTCGTGCCGGCGAGCCCCCCCGGGTACCCGCGGGCGGCGGCGGCCTTGCTGGCCTGCAGGAGGCCGCGGAACACGAGCGCCTGCGTGTGGTAGTCGCGGCGGCGGCGGGTGCCAAACTCGGAGAGCACGCAGCCGGCCTCGAGGAAGCGCATGCCCTTGTCGTAGGCGAGCTGCTGCTGGTTTTCGTAGGTCCACTCGGTGTCCATGAAGCGGAAGTAGGCCTCGGACGTCAGCGCGAGGATGGGGATCTCGTAGAGGATGGTGTCGACCCAGGGTCCGCGGATGGCAATGTCAATGTCGCCGAGGTCGTCGGGCGTTTCTGTGTTGTCGTTGTCGTGGGTGTCGGCTGCGTGCTGAGCAACCGGATGGAACGTGATGGTTACCTGCTCGCGCGGGTTGAGGCGGAACTCCTTGAGAAAGGCCAGGTACGGGCCCGAGAGGTAGGGGCAGTGGGCCTCGAGGTAGGTGAGCTCCTCGGCGGAGAGGGAGATGTTGCCGAGCTTGTGGACCTGCTCGGTGAGCCACTGGAAGGCGGCGCGCGAGAGCTTCTTCTCGGGCGTGCGGTTGGTGAACGAATAGGTCACGGGCACGTCTCGGTAGTACTTGAAGACGGCGCATTGCATCGTCAGCTTGTAGAGGTCGGTGTCGAGGAAGGAGATGACGCCCTCGGGGTAGGGCGAAGAGCTGTTGAACGCCATGGCGGGCCGATGCGTTGGCGGGACACGGGAGAATGAAGACGAAAGAAAACCAAGAAAATAAAGGACGAACGAAAGACGGGCTTCGCTTCAAAGTCTGCAAAGCTGGTCAGCGGAAAATTGGGTCAATTGTGAAGAGCCTTGTCTGATTAGCCTCACCTTTGGATCTTGATGCTGATGGTGACGAGTTCTATAAGAGCAAGTCCACGGGACGTCTACGGGACGTCTACGGGACGTCTGGAATAAGAGCCGTGTAGACGAAAGTGAGGGACGCAGAAAGAGGGGCAAAAATAGAAGAAACGAAAAAAACAACCGAAAAGAGCCAAAAATGAAGCTTTTTATGTGACTTCGTGATGCCGGCGTCGGACGATGTGCTGCAGTCGAAAAGGAGCCGTAGCAGCTCTATGTGATTCAAATTCAATTCGACAAGGCTTAAAAAAACAAAAGGCCTCCCCAAAAAAAAACAGAAAAAAAAAGAGTGCAGAGGGAAAGGGAACGGAAGAGCAGACAAACAAAAGACGCCTAACTAAATGAGACAGCTGAGAAGAGAAAGCCGAAATAAGGTGAAGATGACGCACCATTCAGGGTCCGAAGTAGGAGGAGGAGGAGCTTGGTAGACACCCACGGTTGCGGGATGAGTAAACCCGCTTAAGATCATATGCTATTATACGTACGAGGCGGGGTAGCCTGTCTGTGTGTCTTCCCAAGCTTCTAGCTTGTCCGCCCTCCTCGAGCCTTTTGGCGAGCTGTCCGATCTTCCGTCGTCGACTGCGCCGACTTGCCCTTTGTCCTCGCACGACAACACCGGGCCATGACGACCTTTTGTGTTTCTGATCGATGACCATGATGGTACGGCAGGCGTATGCACCGCTGCCGCCGAGCTATGTTCCCAACACGACCTTGTCGGCGACGATCAATCTGGATGAAGTTGGTTTTTTCTTCTTTTTTCTTTTTTTTTTTGTCTTTTTCGTTTCTATCTTTCCGAGAAACGATACGACTGCTGACGACAACCAGGAGGTCAAACTCGCCGAGTCCCGCGCCGAGCGCGACCTGCAGGAGTCGCTGGCCGAGCTGTTCAGCATCATCGTGACGCTCGACGAGCTCGAAAAGGCCTTTCTCAAGGACGCCGTCCCCGAGGCCGACTACACCGACATCTGCGAGCGGTCGCTGATGCAGTACAACTCGATCCTCAAGGACGAGACAGTGGCGCAGGCGTTTGGCAGCCTGGACGCGTTCAAGCAGGAGTGGGGGGTAAGAAACGGTTTGGCAGTGCGGTTTGATAATTGTGACCTGGTGGTACCTAACACGTCTCAGCTCGAGGTCCCGCGCGCAACCGAACGCATCCGAGCCGGCATGCCGTCGACGGCGCTGATCGCCGGCAGCGGCGGAGGGGGCGGTGGCGGTAGCGGTGGAGGAAGCGGTGGTGGTGGTGGTGGTGCCGGAGGAGGCGGTGGTGGAGGGGGCGGTAGTTACGGCAGCGGCGGCGGCGGCGGTGGCGGCGGCGGCAGCAACGGACCAAACGACGGCGGCAATGTGCCCAGCGGCGCGCTCATCCTCGAGGCCACGCAGGACTTCATCACGTTTCTGGACGCGCTGCGCCTCGGCCTGCTCGCCAAGGACCAGCTGCACCCGCTGCTGACCGACGTCATCCACGCCGTCAACAAGGTGACGGACCGCGACTTTGAGAACCGCGGCAAGATCGTGCAGTGGCTCATCACGCTCAACCAGATGAAGGCGTCCGACGTGCTGGACGAGGACCAGGCCCGGGAGCTGGAGCTGGACATCAACTCGGCCTACCAAGGGTTCAAGAGCACGTTGACGTAGGGGGGGGAGAAGGCGAATACGGGAATATAGAACGAGTGTATAAAAAACGTAGCTGGGTATTGGTAAACAAAGAAAGAACCAAAAAAGAAAAAAAAGACCAACCCTCACACGAGAAACGTCCAGAAACTCGGATACACAAACTCCTCCTCGAAAATGCGCCGCACCTGCTCCAGCACGAACCGCTCCACCTTGCCCACGTTCTTGAGGCTCTGCTTGCCGCCCGCGCGCTGTCCGATCTCGCTCTCCACGCGCACCTCTTGCAGCAGCCCGCCCAGTTTCGTCCGGGGCCGCGGCGCTGTGGCGGCTGCAGCTCCGCGCCCGTGCGCCCCGTCTGCTATCCCCATTGCCTCCTCCTCCTCCTCCTCCTCCTCCTCGTCGCCCACGGCGGCCAGCGCGTCCTCGGGGCTCAGAAAACAGAAATGCACCCGCCGCCGGATGTACGCCAGCACGCCCACGCCGTCAAACGTCAGGCCCGTGATGCTCAGCCGCACGGGGATGCCCACAAAGCTGGGCATCGGGTAGTCCAGCAGAATGTCCGCCGTCAGCAACAGCTTGATGTCGCCCGCGTAGCGAATGCGGAACACGGCCTGCAGGTCCTCGGCCCGGGGTTCGCGGCGGGGCCGCGGCCGGCCGGAGGAGGCGGCGGCAAAAAACGGGCCGCCGCCGTCGCCATCGCCGTGACCATCCCCGGCCGCCTGACCGAGGAGAAGTGTCCGCTCCATGTCGCCGCCGCCGCCGTCATCGTCGTCTTCCTCGACCGCCGACCCCGCAAGCAAGGCGGCCGTGGTCGCATCGCGTGTCGGCGGCCGCGAGTTGCTGCCTCCGGCGCCCCCTCCAGCGCCGCC
>AZHD01000007.1:1673193-1696247 GCA_001636815.1 Niveomyces insectorum RCEF 264 | reverse complement strand
GAGCGGCCACGGTACGCATAGTCGCCGCCGCCGGGGCCGCGGTGCGCTCCGGCCACGGCCGCCAACGGCGTGTGCGTCCCGGACCACCCCGGCGTGAGGTGGCTGTGGAAGTGGTGCAACAGGTTGGACGTGCCGCCCGGCACGCCGGACGTAGGCGTACTGGCAGCAGCAGCAGCAGCAGCAGCAGCAGCAGCGACGTTGGCGTTCGTGACGGTCTTGAAGGAGCTGCCACTCAGGTCGTGACGATGCCGGCCGGCGGCGCCGTCTCGTCGCCGCTGCGGCACGTTGTTTCCGTAGCCATCGCCGCCAGTCTCGTTGTGATACAGGTCGTCGTCACCGTCACCCTCTTCGTCCGCCCCCTCCTCGTCCTCGTCGTCCTCCACATCCTCGTTCTCCTCGTAGAAATCCGGTAGCGGGTCCGTAATGTCCTTGAGCGCGAGCTCCGGCGGGACGGTCCCAAACTCAAAATCGTGGACAGTGACCGACTTGATGAAGCGCGGCAGCGGCACCGTCTGAAACTTGCTGTGGATAAAGTCGCGGATCCGGTGGGCCAGCTCCTCCCCGTCCGGCCCGGTGGTGAGCGTCTCCCAGTTCAGATCGATGGACATGAGGGTGGGTGGGTGGTGGTGGACTCTTGAACGCAATGAGTTTTGAGTATCGAAGAGGATTGGGTGGTGGGACGCCAGGGCCGCTTGGCGCTTTTGCTGACTAAATTTAGCACAGAATAGCAGCCTGACGCCACTAAACCCGCCCTCCTGAGGACCTACGACAGATGGTTTACTGCTAACAGACGATTTCAATAAAAAACGCTATGTAAAAAATCATGGAATGTATTATTAAACAAAATCATCAAACGTCGTTGTCTTCTTTGTTCGTGGTGTCGTGAATGCATTGGGTAACTTTGCAGCTTCGCCTCTATTTATTACACCTTGCTCGCCAGATCGCCAGATCGTCGGATCACCGATGATCATCGCATCGACCATGTTGTCTTTCGTCTTCGCCTGTCCTAACCAAAACCATCTCTTTCTCTCGCTGCACCTAGTCGTCTGCGTGCCCGGCAAAGCGTGCCCGTGGCGCCAGCGCCGGGTGCGTGTAGTGCACCGCCCCGAAGAGGTGCCAGCAGTTGGGTGCCTGCAGAATGTACCGCTCCATGGCCTCGCGGAACCGCGACTTGTACTCCTTCGGGCTCGTCACCGTCGGCCGGTTGCGCCCGCCGCCCACGAACCCGCGGTCCTTGATCCAGCTCTCGAGCTTCTTGTCCCACGTGTACGTGCGGATGCAGTCGATGATGCCCACCACGAGCTCGCGCCGCGGCTCGTCCACGGCCACCATGAGCGAGTAGTCCATGACGTTTTGCCGCGCCAGGAACAACGTGTCGTTCCACACCGACGCCCGCAGCAGCTTCTTGGCGTGCTCGCGCGCAAACAGCGGCGACTCGTAGATGTACTCGACCATGTTCTCGTCCAGCAGCACCTCGTTCTGCTCGCCCGTCGACTGGATCTTGCGGTTGCGCATCGAACCCTTGAGATCGAACTTGCGCGTCTCCTGCCGGTCGTAAAACAGGTTCTCCATGATCAGCAGGTCCAGCTTGATCTCCGTGCCCGTCGCCGCGTTCTTGACAATGACCTGGAAGAAGCCCAGCATCTTGGCGATGACCGACGGCAGGTCGTGGAACAGCGCCTCGGCCATGATGCTAAAGTACGACGGTGCGAAATCGAGAAAAGCAGCGGTTTCAATGGGAGAGAGGGACTGACATGTCAGCTGAAGGACCGACGTAAAGAGGGGGAGGGAGAGAGAGAGAGAGAAGCAAAAAAATAAGGAACAACAACACAGAACACACCTTCATCACCAACCGGTCGTCTAGGGTCTTGAGGAACACAGACTTGGTCTTGCCGCCCTTGGAGTCCCATTTGAGGCAGCGCGACAAAGACTCGACGATGCGGTCGGCCACGCCGCACTTGCGCCGGAGCGCGTCAAACTGCTCGGCGTAAAAGATCTTGCACATCATCCGAGCCGACCCTTCCGTGAACTGGTACTTGAGGTGCGTCCCCGTGGGCCGCAACAGACTCCGCTCGAGCTCGCCAGCTTCCGACGCGGCGTCCGAGTCCGAGGCCGAGTCCAGGGCGTCGTCGTCGACCCGGCTGCGTGGCGTCTGCGCGGCCTCCACCGGACGGCCGCGGTCCGTCTCTTTCCCTCCGACCGTCACGTTTTCCGTCTCGCCGTGGGCTGCTGCCTTCATCTCCCCACTACTGTTCGCGTCGGTCTTGCCAGCCTTCATAACGAGTTCCATGCTGTCGCCCCCGTCCCCAACCACAACCACGCCGTCGTCCGCGCCTTTCATCTCATCCGCGTTCTCGTCGTCCTCGCCCTCGTCGTCAGCCTCGTCGCCGCCATCTTGGAGATCGTCGCCACCGCCTCCGTCAGCCTTCCCGTTCTGGTTCTGCTGCTGGCGTGCCGCGCGCCGCCCCTGCCGCCGAATGTCGTCCAGCTTGGCCAGGTAGTCTTCCGAGCTCAGCGCAAACGCAATGAGCGAGCTCGGCTCGTCCTCGCGCACAATGACGTCCGAGTCGATGAAGATGTGGTCCGTCGCTTTGAGTGGGTACTCTAGCTGCGGCCACCCGCTCGCCGACCGCTCCGCCCAAAAGTTGCTCAGCATCTTCATGAGGTTGGATTTTTTGTCGCGCTGCAGCTCCGTCGGAACGGTGCCGCTGGGCTCCAGGTGCTCAGCAATCGTCTCAACGTCCGGAAGAATGTCTTCCAGCAACTGGTCGCCGTCGCCGTCGCCGTCGCTGCCACCGTCCTCATCGTCCGAGCCGACCGCACTATCCCCCGGCCGCTTATCGTCCTTGTGGGTGCTTTGTTCGTCTGTCTCGGCGGGTTTCTCTGAGGGCGGCGGTTGCTGCACCGACGCGGGTACAGCGTCGCTGGTGCCTTTTTCAATAGCAGCAACGTTTTCTGAGCGCGGGGCCTGTGAGCTGGCAGTAGGCCCCAGGTTGGATGGAGCCGCGGCGTCCGTACCAACACTGTCTTCAGCGCCGGCGCCTTTTGTCGTGGCTTTCGGCGCGGAGGACGATACCACCGCCCCGCTTGCTTGCGCGGTCGACGTGTACGAATCGGTAGACCGCGCCTCGCTGTGTTGCGACGCAAACAGCAGCTCGTCGTCCGTCGGGCCGGGCTCCTGCACGGCCTGGTCGACACTGTCGTAGACCTCGACCGTGGCCCGCGCCGACGACTTGGGGAAATACGCCCGGGGATGGTGCGTGGCCTGCCGTTTGCGTTCCTTGTTGCGCTCCTTTTCAAACTCCCGGCTCAGCTGCTCGAAATGGCGTGCGAGGCTCGTCACTTTCGTGTCGCGCTTGTGCACGAAACGCGGAATCGACGACGGGCCGCTTGTCGCGGCCTTTCGGTGCCCCTTGGTCAACGCGCCGAGACCGATGCGATCGCTGAACTTCTTTTCCACCCTAGTCGGGTTGTCTGTCGCACCCTTCTGGTGGTCCCCACTGGTGCTGGTGCTGATGTTGGTGGTACCGGTGCCGCTACTACCGCTACCACCGCTGGTTCCGCTCTCGAGCGGTGGAGATGGTTTGCTGGTGTTGTCCCTCGTTCCACCCTGCTTGTGGATGCTGGAAACGGTGCGTGGCACAGCACCCACAGGATGCGACGTAGCCCGCACCATGGGCGGTGACACAACCGGTCCCAACTTACGGGACGGACCGCGCTGGCCTGGCGTGGCAATCGCTTGTCCTTGTGCTCTAGATGGACCATCGTGGACTGCACCGTTGCTGCTGCCGCCATTGCTGCCCTTGGAAAGAGCTTGTGCTGCTTCGTTAAGCTCGGCGGACTGGGCCTTGAACTCCCGGCGGAGTTGCTCTACCTTTTCCGTCAAAGACGGCTGAGAAATCAAAGGAGGCAGTGTCGTGCGCAACGGCCTCGGCGGCATGGCGGACGGGCCGGACCCCATGGTCGGCACCGGAAGCATCGACGGCGCGGTTGGTGTAGCGCTTGAAGTCGTGACGGCACCGATAGGACCGTCCCGGCTGCCGGCACCGAGGGGGTGTGGCGGTTGGCCTCCTTCGGACGCAGCGAGAATCGGCGAGCCGACGGGTTCGATCGTCGTTGGCGCTGTCAAGGCGGATGAGAGGGGCGTGGCCAGGTCGAGCGATTTCACCTGGTCGGACGCAATTACGGCCTCCGGCTGCTGTTCGGCCCCTGCGGCCCCGTCCATCTTCTGGTCGGTTGCGACCGGGGCTGCTACGTCTGCCGTGGCGGCGGCGGCGGCAGCGGCGACATCGTGCGGCTCGCTGTCGGCAGGCTGCGACGTGGTCGGCGTGGACTTCTCGTCGAGCTCGCTAAAAGAGTTCTGCGTCGTCGGCGCCGCCGTCGAGGGCGTCTTGGCGTCCGACTCGGACGCCGCAGACGCCGCGGACGTCGCAACCGACGTACCGTCGGCCGCAGGCAGCGAGTCCCGCGAGTCGGTGTCGGTGAACATCTTGCGCAGCTGGATGACCGTCAGCTGCCGCACGTCCTTGTCCGACAAATAGTCGGCCTCGAACTTGGCGAAAGCAGCGTCCCACTCGGCGAGCTTCTCGGCCATGCTGCGGACGGCCGCGTTGAGCGGGATGATCTCGTAGTGCTTCGACTGCATGTAGGCCTGCTCCAATTCCCGCAGCAGCTGCACGTGCTCCTCCTGCGCCTTCTTGGCGAGCCGCTCGACCTCGGCCTTGCAGTCCCTCTCCTTGTCGGGCAGGACGCTGTCGATGCGGATGCTCTTGATGCGCGTCTTGACCGAGGCGATGAACCGGTTCCAGCTCTCCTGCGTCTTGCCAAAGATCTCGTTTTTCAGCCGCAGGTCGTGGTCGACCTTCCAGGTGATGCGCGCCCGCGGCACGACCAGCTCGAGCAGGTCAATGGGGTCGTAGTGGATGCGGACGGACGCGCCGTTGACGTGGAAGTAGCGGATGTGGTCCTTTTGGCAGTCGTGCGGGCAGCCCGCATCGTCGGCCAGGCGGAGGTTGCGGCCCCAAAACAGGAGCTCGAGGTACTTGCCAAAGGAGTACTTCCAGGCGCTGGACGAGAGACGCTTGACAATCAGGTCCCGCTTGCAAATCTTGCAATAGCTCCACGTGTAGATCGGGTCCTCATCGTCCTCGTCGTCGTCCCCGTTTTCGCCCTCGCCGCCGCCATCGGAGACACCACCGCCGCCGTCCGTCAGCGTTGACGGCGCCGCGGTACCGGAAGGAATGCGGGCCTCGGGCTCGACAAAGAACGTGACCCGAGCTTCGCCGTGCACGTACGTACGGTGATGCTGCCACATGGGCCGGTCGCAGCCGTTGGCGTGGCACCGCTCCTCCGCGCCCTCGCACAGATCCTGCACGTACTGCCCCAGGGTGCAGTCAGCATCCATGGGGCCGGATGGGTCGGGCAGCTCGCTGTAGAACGCGATGCCGATCAAGCCGGGCTCCAAGCACGGAATCTTGGTCTCTGTACACGTCAGCGAGTACAGGACAACAATGTTCTGGTGCGAGTACGGGTCAAACAGGTCCAAATTGCCCTGGATGTAATTCTCCCACTGCCGGGTCATCGTCTGGTATGAGTAGAGGGCCTTGTCGTATTCGGCGTCGTGCACGGCGTGAAGCACTTCCATAACCTGCTTCGGCGCCCGGCGGCCGATCTCGTGGACCATCTCTGGGTTGATCAGCTGGAATTGCTGCTGTGGTTTTTTGCCCTCGTTGCCGTTGCCGTTGCCACCCTTTTCTTCTTCGATCACGTCCTGGTCGCGCAGCCGCTTCAGGTGCAGAAGCCGCGTCTCTTGCTCGCGCGCGCGCATGAGAAGGTAGGGCTGGGTAAACTTGACATAGGGCGACGCCGAGAGGATTTTGGTCTTGTATTTCTCCACCATGTCGCTGTAAAAGGTGGGCGCGGGGACGTCTTCGGGCACGTGGCGGTCGGTGGCGACGGCAATCTGAAACTGGTCCTCCTGCCGCAGGGAAAGCAGAGACGGCACCGACTGCGGCATGCTGGACCTGTTGGGTGGCGACGATGCTGCCTTTGGTCCGTCGACGACGGCGCTCTCAGTTTGGCTTGGCTGCGCACTGCCGTCGCCATCTGACCGTGTCGTCTTGAGACTGTCGCCGCCATCGGTAACGACCATGGTCGACAGCCCTGAACTGGGCTCCGTCGTCGTGTCGGCTGTGGCCAGGCTTTCGCCCGTTGGCTGCCTCTTGTTCACTGGTACGGTCGCCTTTTCGGCGTCTTTGGACGGCACCATGATCGACTCGTCACGTAACAAGCACGACTCCAATTTGAGGCTGTACACGACGTACACCATGAACTCGGTGATTTGTTTCATACGCGAAAGCAACTCGGTGGACGTTCCCCGGAGGGCGATCGTGCAGCCCAAGAACTTTTCGCAGCCCGTCAGGAAAATGTACGTCTTCTTCCGGCCGGGGATGTCGTTGTTGACAAACGTCTTGACCTCGAACTCGGCGCACCGGCCCACGGTGATGGGCAGAGACAGCATGTCCATCGACGAGATGATCGGGGTGCCCACGCACCGGGAAACCGCCCCGATCACCGACGCCTTGACGTTGTACGCCACGGCAATGCCCGCGTCCGCCAACGACTGCAAGGCCAGTCCGGCCACGTTGCGCTGGGCGAGCACCACCTCCGGTTGGTGGTTCCGGATGCGGGCAACGACCATTTTCAAAAACTCCTTTTCCTGGGTCATGACAGGTTCGAGACTCATGAACTGGTGCTGCTGCTGCTGTCTCTGATACTCGATCGGAAAGGAGACGATCAGAATCCGGGGGTGCGCGATCCGCCGCGGCATGCTCTTGAGTGCAAGGTTCTTGGTGAAGATGACGCCCGACACGTAGCTGCTGTCGCTGGGTTTGCCACCGGGAATCTTCTTCAGCTTGACGTAATGCCGGATGTCCATGCGATCGCCTTCCCGCGTGTTGGGGTCGACGTCGTCGGCGCATTTGCGCAAGACGGGTATCAGTGCCCGTTCCCAAGCCGACGGATTGGGGATGGCCGCGTCGTTTAGCAGCTGCCGGAACAGCCTCTTGATGTGCTTCACGCTCGGTTGGCTCAATTTGATGTGCTCGGTCTTGGCCGCACTGGTAGACCGCAGCAATTTTGCTGCGGCGGTGCCGCCTTCGAGGCTACCAGCCCCAGGTTCAAACAGTCCCAGGGCCTCACTGGCCAGCGTCGGGCCTTTGAACCCGGCGCCTATTTTCCCGCGCGGCGAGCGAAGGTAGTGCTGGCTCGCCGCCACGCTTGCCGAGCTCGTGTTCCTACGCCGGCCCGGCGCACGCGGGTGGCTCGCCATGCTCAGTGCGCCGGCCCGGTCGTCGTCTAGGCCGCGGCTGGTGAAGCTGAGTCCACTGATGCTCTTGTCGCCGCGGCTGCGGTGCTTTCGGCCAGCACTCAAAAAGGGCCCGAAATTGGGCTTGTCGGGGTCCAAACTAGACGAGGTGAGGTCGTTGCTCGCCAGCGTCGCAAAAATGCTCATCTGCTCGTCGCCGCTCGACTCGTCGGACATATACGGCGCGAGCTCCGGATCGATGATGTTGTCATCGTGAAAAGCCGGCAAGCGCGACTTGCGGCCCATCTCGTCCGAGACGTTTTTGCGAAAGGGGACGCGGTCCTCCGACGCGGCTTTGTGTGTCCAGTGAAAGTTGTGTTTGGAGTGGTGGCGCATATGTCCCGACGACGGCGGCCGCATGGAATTCAGCGACTTCAAGGAGCGCGACGAGCTGGGACGGCTGAGTTGCGGCGCGGCGTCAATCTCCAGAATGGCCGAGTTCCGGTTCGACGGGTTGCCTATCCGCCGCGTCGCGGGGATGGCCATCATCGGCGTCGTGGTTGACCTCTCGGCGTCAGCCGTGTCCACACCATTGTCGCCTCCGTCTGCCTTCTGCCGTATGGACGCCGACGATTGCGCCGCCGACTTGGTCGCTGTGTTGTTGTTGTTATTATTGTTGTTGTTGCGAAACAAAGTCGTCAAACGCGGATCGTCGGACTCATCGGATTCGCTGTCGTACCGTCTGTTGATAACATCCAGGCAGGTTTTGCAGACCCGCAGATTGCCGGGCACACCGAATTTCTGTCCGGAGATCGTGGACGTGCATTTGGAATCGAAGATCCAACCGCAGGTGCGGCAGTGGTGCTTCCGCCGAAAAGCGGAGAACGAATCGCCGCAGAGAAAACACTCCTTGCAGGTCTCGTCGGCCATCCAAAACTCCTTGCTGAGGACTTGCTGCCGCATGTGTTCGAGACGCGCGTTGACCAGGCCGGGCGCACCTTCGTTCGTCGTTGTGCCGGGAATGCGCATCTGCCCCGACTCGAGCTGCTGGGGTCGCTCTTCGTGCGCAAAGGAGTCGTGGTACACCGATCCGTGCGCCGACGTGTTGATCGGTGTCGCCTCGGCCGCTCCGGGGTCCGTAACGGCAGACGGCGAGCCGGGGCCAACAGGCGTTCCCATCACGCTCAGCCGGTCGATGACAGCAGGCATCTTTGCATCGTCTCGTGACTGTCTAGCGTGGAACCCTCCTGCACCGGGAGCTGCGAGAAACGCTGGATCGGTGGCGTACAAGTGCTGCGCCGAATGGTATGGTGCGGCAGCCCCTGCGAGGGTGCGGTTGCGGCCGCCGCTGTCGGAGAGGCCATCGAGAGTCGGATTGCTGTTGGTCCGTGCTGCCAAGGACGACGCAGAAGGCGCATCGGAGAACCCAGGTGTCGTGGGGGACACCGCCGGCGTATGGTGTGGCTCGCCGCCGTGATTCAGCCGTGTCCCGCCCCGTTCGAGAACGCGCGTGGTTCCAGACCCCCGTGCTGACTCTTTGAACAGCCCAACAGCGCCCGATGCGTTGGCTGTATCAACGACGGCAGGAGCAGGCGCCCTGCCCAATTTCTGGAGGCCCTGGCTGCTCGACGATGGCTTTGCGGCGGACACCGTAGTCGACATGGTTGTGATGGACGAGGCCTTGGAGGACACGGGCATCTGCGAGTGGCTTTCGGTTGTGATGCCGCCGGACGACGACGTGACCGTGGTAGGCAAATCCGAGGACACGGCCGAGTTGAGGGTGTAGTTTGTGGCGCCGCTGCTCTCGGCCCGCGGAAGACTGGTGACGGACGACTTTGACCGCGTGTGGCTCCCATTGGCGCCGGCGCCGGCGCCGGCACCGGGCCGCGATGGTGCCGCGTTCTGGCCGTCGCGGCCGTCCTGCGGCTCAGAGGTTGCCGTTGTCGAAGCAGACGCAGAAGGAGAAGCCTTCCCGCCTACGCCGACGGCTTCCTTGAGCCGCGAATAGAATCCGCTCAACCCCTGCTGCACCATGTCGCCGGTCGGGCCCGCTGGCTCGGCGTCCGGCGCGGCAGCGGTCGCGGGCGGCGGCCCGAAGTCGTTGAAAGTCGTGAGGACATCGGACTGGCTCGCAGACGTGTGGATCTTGTCGAGGGCTTGCGCGAGCTGTTCCTTGTCGATCTGCGACGAAACCGACTGGCTCGTCGCCGAGTCCCGGCGCGACCGGCGGTCAAAGGGGGACGAGAGCGTCGCGGGCGACGGCGGCGGCACTTTTGAGGAAGACATGGCCTAGTCGTGTCTGTTGGAGCAGCAAAAAAAAGAAGAAAAAAAATTCGTATAGTCTTTTGACGGGGTTTGACGTGACGAGGTAGGATCAAGCACCTGTCAGTCTCGACGGGGAGGGTCCGCAAACAGAGCGACTGGGAACACGACCAGGCATAGCTGGCGAGGTGCCGGATGAGGGAACGCTGTGCGGCCACACTACCGAACAGACGACGATGCAACGATGCGTGATGGAAAGGTCGTACTGGGGGTTTGATTTTATGTTGATTTTCGAAAAAAAAGAAAGAAAAAAAAGGTTGGAGGACGAACGAAGTTCCAGGCCGAAGAGAAACGCGCTGGCGACGTGATCCGTCCCAAGACGGGCTTCAGAAATGGTCACGACATGCTTTGCCAGAGACAGATCAGAGAGGCAAACGCGTTTGGGGCAGGAAATGTGTTTGACGGGACGACTGAGACTCTAGAAGAGACCTCGTGCCAGGTTGGTGATGGGCAAGAAAAGGAAAAGGAAGCTTTTCGAGGTCACGCTGGAAGCTGCGTAGTTGAGGAAGTGGCGGCCTGGAGGATGTTGCGTAGGTACCTTCCGCGTTTAGTGACACAAGCAGGTGCCGATGTACCTAGATGGTGTACAGAATAAAGACTTGTAACTTACTTGGCGTACTACCTTAATATGTCACTGTACAGTACACTAAATTTTGTACTTCCGTTGTACCTTCTTTTTAAGTGCAAGTCTCCACAATATAATTAACCACGTGATCGGGCGTTGGTGGGGCCCAAGTCAGATCGCGACTCGTCACGCGTTTGGCAGCTGCCCACACTAAAACTTGCGTCTCCGTTCTTTCAACCCCCTTTTCGCTGATCTCCCAGAACCAGTTCGAGGCAAACAAAATAATGGCCATAAGATAACTCTTGTGCTGACGGTCTAAGCGGATGACACGGAAAGTGTTTTTCTGAAAAGACGAAGCCTCTTCTCATGGAGACCGCCGTACCGACAAGGGACGGATTTTTGGTTTTCTTGACGACACAGAGGGTCTGGCAAAAAGTGATTTCTCGTCTGACTCGACAACACTGACCAGGTGCGTGCATGCACCTGGCGTTTTGCAAAGCGGGACACGATGAAGCCTGCGGCCAACGGGGCGGACGGTACCGGGTCGGCGGCGCCCTCCCGCGCGCGGCGACGGCCGCCGCCGCCACCACCGCCGACCAAACGCAACGGGCAACTCAAACGGAGCGCCGTCCAGATACCACGGGACCAAGCCGAGTTGCTCAACCGCGATTCTGTGTGGTTTGAGAACCTGCGCAAAGTCAACGTAGTGCCGCAAATCTTGCCGTTTGGCGTGATACGAGCATTGCAGAAGGTAGCGAAGCAGCCGGCAAGCGGAGTCAGTAGTCCGCCAGAGGCAGCAAATCCGCAGTTAGATGCGTCTCCAAATGCGGCGGCATTGGAAGAGCCTCGTGGCGGGCATACCGATGAAGCTCCCGCACCAGCTGCGGCGACCACACCAACGCGGCCAGCGGCGAGCCCGCCAACGAATGGAACCCGTTTTTCGGCCAAGAAATCTCCGTCACCACTGGCAGCAGCCCAGAGCCCAGAGCCCGCATCAGTGAAACGACCCGTGCATCAACCAACGCAAAGCCCGACAAACGAGGCAAAAATGGCTGCTAATCCATCGCCCAGGTTGACAAATCCGCAAACAAGCGGTAGCATGGGTGAGCCCAAGCAATTATCACCAGCACCACGAATAGAGCAGGCGCGTTATTCTCCGTCTTGGCCGAGCGAACTACAAAGCAGCGATAGCGAAGAAGTTGAAGAGACGCCCGTACGACCAAGGGACGAGCAGAGCCGTCAAAAGACGCCCCGCCGGCCGCCGGCCCAGCCGGCAAGACTAAGCAGCAGCCCCGCAGAGGAGGAACTGGAGTTCGAGGTACCTCGTGGGCTCGGCGAGGCGCCGAAGGCCGTGCGACGTGAATCACAGGCACGGCCACGGCACAGCCAGTCGGTGCTTCCAGATTTACGGAGGCAGAACGTGCAACCGAGCCGAGGCGGGCCGCCAGAGACAGAGACACGGGACGGAGTGGGATCGCATGTTGATGGCAGCTTGGAACAACTTGCGCAGCTGGCCCAGGCCCAGGCCCAGGCTCTGATGCAACCTCAGACCCGGGCCCTGGCTCGAAGTCGGGCTCAGGCTCAGGCTCAACAAGCTCAGGCTCAGAAAAGGCGGCGTCTTATGAAAGAGCCTATTTTCCCTGAGCTACGAGAACGGCGAGACGTGCTGGCGCAGAGCAATGCCGCCGAGATGTTACATGCGAACGCCTTCCGAACGAACTTGCACAACACAGCGGCCCGCTTCGACAACCGCGCGGCGGTGACGAGCCCTGACTCCAGCCGCAGCTCCATGCCCATCTCAGGCGACGCCGGTAGTGGCGTCGTGTCCGACGCAGACAAGATGGACGTTGTCATGGATGAGCGAGAACAGGAAGAGGAACAAGAACGGGAAGAGGAACAAGAACAGGAACAGGAACGGGAACGGGAACGGGAAGAGGAACAAAAGAAGAACGACAACAATGGTGCTGAAGCAACCGATGCCAGAGGCAAAAAAGACACTACACCCTTTCGAAGCCCGTCCTCCAACCGCCCGCCTTCGCAAACCGGCGGCACACCGGTTCAACGGCAAAAGACGCGCACGCCGCCACCGCCGCCGCCGCCGCCGCCACCGCCCGTGCACACCTGGCAACCCCCCTACGAAGCGTTCACGTCGGCGTACCCCGCGTACAGAGGTGATTTGGAGGACTTTCTGCGGGCGTGCTACTGCCTCGAGGGGTTCGCCAAGGCCGGCTCGCTGGCCAGTTTTCTATTCGACGATGTCATCCGGGGGTACGTGGATTTTATAGAGTACGTCCAGGACGACACCTCGGGCATGCCACAGACCCTCCTTGAGTGGTACCACCACCACGTCGAGACGCTGGAGTGCAACAAAAAGGTGGTCACGCGGGACAACATCACGGCGATTTTGGGGGCCTACCCCGCCAAAGTCGCGTCGATCCGGCAGCTCGCGCACGACATCAGCAGCAGCAGCAGCAGCAGTGGAGGCGAAAATGGAGACGGGGTAGTCAGAGGCGGCACTGGAGACGATCTTGCACGCGACGGCGCGAGTATTGGCCACCACAGCAACCACGGCGGCGGCGGCGACGACAACGCGAGCTCCCTGTCCCCGTCGCTGCTCCGCCTGGTTGGGCTCACCGGCGGATCCGGCAGCACGGATTCGAGTTCGTGGCTGCACGCGCAGCCGAGCAGCCCGCAGGCCAATTCGATTTTCGTGACGCAGTTTGGAGACCCGGACAACATCCACCCGTCGCGGTCGGGTTTTGGCGCCAGCCAAGAGGAGGACAGCCGCGGGGACAGCCGCAAGAGCAGGCGCGAGGAAGCTCAAGAGGGGGATGGCGGCCCTCGGCCTAGCAAGCGGTTCGGCGGGATGCTGAGCTCGTCGGTGGAGTCGACCGACAGCCCGCTCCACCTGCCCAGCTCGCTCATCCCG
Source organism: Niveomyces insectorum RCEF 264 (assembly GCA_001636815.1). NCBI lineage: Eukaryota > Fungi > Ascomycota > Sordariomycetes > Hypocreales > Cordycipitaceae > Niveomyces > Niveomyces insectorum. The sequence continues at coordinate 1,683,125 of AZHD01000007.1, read as the reverse complement.
ACGTGTGCCTTGCCGCCGGGCATGGACCGCGTGCGGTACCTACTACAGTCGCCTGCGCAAGTCTCCCCCAGCCAGCCATCGCAACTCCTGCCGCGGCTCCTGCCCCCGCCTTCGTCGTCATCCCCACACGCGCAGTCACCCGAAAAGGGGGGCAGGTCGGATTCGTCACAATTGCAGCAGCAGCAGCAGGAGCAGCAGCAGCAGCAGAAGCTGCAACAACAGGCACAACAGCAGTCCTCGGGCACGTCCGGCGACAGCATGTTGCACTGGCCAATAGACGACGTGGTGATGTCGGTGGCGCCCGTGGCGGAGAGTACGCACCACCGGAAACGGAGCCGCGAGGAAGACGAGGACGTTTTGATGTCGACAGCGCGCACACCGAAGCGTCAGGCGCCGGTCGCGGCTGGTGCGCGGGCGTCCTCTATCGTCATCGAAGAAGACAAAAGGCAGCGTACCGTCGTCCGGCGGGAACAACAGGAGGTGGAGCATGAGCGAGAGCAGGAACCAGCCCCGGCGGAGGGGCGGGAAACGGAACAGCAGCTAGTAAACGCAGGTGACAAGGATGATCTAGACGACGTCAACGTCAACGACGACGACGACGACGATGACGATGACGATGACGATGACGACGCGTTCGAGTCGACGGTGCTTAGCGTGCAGTCGGCCCGCGAAGCACGGCGGCCACCCGTTCGGCCAGGGACGTCCGACGACGAACGGCGCCGAGTCACGATCGCCGCACCGGGCGTGCGCGAAGACGCAAGGACACCGCACAAGGTGCTGCCAGCCACAGCCAAGCTGGCAGCAGCGGCAGGAAAGCCAAAGCCGAAACTCAAGCAGCAGCAGCAGCGTCGGCAAAGGCAAAGGCAGCAACGGGTCTCGGCCGCAAAAGGCGACCCGTTTGCAGCATTTTTGCGACGTAAGCAGGAGGAGCTAAAGGGCAAGAAGCCGGCAATGGCTAAAGGCACGTCTGCTTCTGTGTCTGCGTCGTCCAGCCGGCCAAACAAATGAGGCCTCATAAGGTATTTTGGAAGGTGGCAAATACAGCCCCCCCCCCCAGAATGTGTTTCGTGGCGTTCATAGTGGGTTTTCTGGTGCGGTGATTTTCGAATGCATTCCAGGCTTTGCAAGTAAGACACATCACGTTTTTCAGAAAATAGAAACCTGTTTCAAAGCATCCGTCGGTCGTAGCAGCAGTGCATATTTACGGCAAGCAGGCTGTATGTACATGGTTTCATTCGTGTGGCACATGATGTATCGTACAAGATTGTCTTCATCTCTGGTCCGTCTTCGGTCACGCCACTCGATGTCGTCGTCCCCTTCTATTCCCCCTTCTTGCACCCAACGGCCTCGTCCGTCGCCGCCGCCGCCGCCGCCTCCTTCGCGGCAGCCTCCTCGGGCGTCAGTGTGCGCAGCTGCAGCGCGTGGATGCCGCCGTCCCGCTGCAGCTCGTCCTGCAGCAGCGCATACACCATGCGGTGGCGCGCGGGCTGGCGCAGGCCGCTGAACGCGGCGGACGTGATGGCGAGGCGGAAGTGGCTCTCGGCGGACGGCGCGCGGCCAGCCATGCCGGCGTGGTGGGCGTGCGCGTGGGAGTCATTGGCAATGTCGAGACGGGTGGGCTGCAGGGTGCTGAGCTGAACGGACGGGCCGTTAGCGAGAAGGGGCAGTCAAAAGGTACAAACGAAGAAAAAACAAACAAACGCACCCTCTCGCGGATCAGATCCTCCACCGGAGTGGCACTGGGCGCGGCCATCGTGGCCAAGGAGCGAAGGCCGAGCAGACGGCGGGTCAGCATGCGGGACAGGGGTGGGACCGGGTCGGCGGGTTCTTGGGAAAGGCCCGGCAAAGTAGAGCAGGCCCCAAAAAAAAAGAAAGTGTGTCGGTTTCCGGTCGGGATCCGGCTTGCGCAGCTGAACGAGTCGAAGAGGGCGTTGGTAGGAGGAAAAGCGTTCAATGAGGTTCACCAGCGCTTTCTTTTTTTTAGCGGCAGGCTGACTACAAAGTACGGGGAAGACAGGGCCCACCCACCCACTAAACGCCGGGCAAGGCCACTGTAGGGCAGAGCAGAGGCAGCACTCGTTGGCAGCGACGAGTCCCGGAGCACAATTTTATGGGGTATGGTAAGCGAGAGGCCATTGATAGCCATCAATTTAGATTTCCATAAAGTTTTCTTTGTTTGTAGCAGTCTTTTGGAGATGTTAGATTTGGTTCGTCCAGGGGGCGGAAGTACCTTACCCGTAAAAACACTGCAAAAAGGTACATCGTCGCAAAATGTCTTACATAATGCCACCACTCGCCAGGATTATGCGCTGCCAGTCTTCCTCCCCCCACATCCCGCCATCATTATGGCGTGCGTGCTTGCCTCGCGGAGAGCCATGCTCCTTCTCTTCAACCTGGGGGCCTACTTTCGTCCAATCACAGCAGCCAATTCCCTGCCTGCCTCACGACTTCGGGACTCTTCGTTTTCTCTTTCCATTTTTGGAGAACGGCAGCAGGTTCTCTCTCGTGCCTTCCTTCCCCAACAAAAAAGAACGAGTTTCGCATGCCGCGGGCGCGTTCCTGCCGTCCCGCGAGCCGTTCCCACGGGTGGTAGCGTCATTATTACCGTTACGAAGTACTAATCTCAGTCGCATTCGAGGTTCCAAAACCGTCCAACAAAAAAAAAGGGACAACGCCGCGTTACGGACAACCCCTCCGGTCTTTTTCGGCCTTCTTCGCAATTTCCCCTGTTCACCACCGCGCAGCACCCATTACAACCACCCCTGTACTATAGATCTGTGTATTATAGCGTTTTTTTTTGGCACCTTTTTGTGCTTTTTTTACTCTCTTTTTTATTATCTCTGTATTTATAGTGTTTGGTATGCGGCGATATATGAGTAGACGGCTCGGCCAGTTCTCGTCCTTTTCCTCCTTTTCCTCCCTTTCCCTCTTTTGCTCCCAGCGTTCTGCCGTTGTCTTTTCGTCTTTGTTTTCCCCGTCCTTGTTATTTTGTTCCTCGTCACGCTGCTCGTCGACAAAACCGGGGCTCGTGGCAACCACCCAGCTTCCTGCCTTGACCCGCACGTTCGCTGCCACCATGGCGCCCTCCTCTTTGCCGCGGCTCCCCGTCTTCGCGGCCATTGCCCAGCACGACCCCGAGTCGACCGTGGTGGTCCATTCGCTGTCCGGCCGCCGCTTCGCCTATGGCGAGCTCTTGGGCGACGTCCGCCGCGTCCGGGACCAGATGGCCGCAGCCGCCGGCAACACCGACCTCGACGGCGAGCGCGTGGCCTTTCTGGTCGAGAACAGCTACGACTACGTGGGTAAGCAATGCAGCAGGACGAGTGACCCACGGCTTAAAGCAGTCTGGAGTTTGAGTTCTTGTCCGGCCTACTAACTAGCACAACTTGGAAAAGTTACCCTTCTTGCTATCCTCGCGACGCGGTCCATCGCCGTGCCCTTGTCACCCGCGTTCCCCATCCCCGAACTTCAGTACATTGTGGACCACAGCGAGGCCCGGCTGCTGCTGTCGTCTGCCAAGTTCGCCGCCAAGGCCAAGGAGCTCATGGCCGCCGAACTAGCATCGAGGCCGGCCCATCTGTCTCTGGCAAAGCACCTCGGCGGCGGGCCCCACGAGGCCGTCGAGCTGGACGAGCAGCAAGACGCCGGCAAGGCCGGCATGATGCTGTACACCTCGGGAACGACTAACCGGCCGGTATGTCGTGCGGAGGGGAGTGTGAACTGGGGGGTTTTTTGCAAATTTTCTCTATTCAGCCAATCTAACGACTCCCCGTTCCAGAAAGGCGTCCTGCTTCCCGAACGCGTCATGACCGCGCAAGCCCAGTCGCTAAAAAAGGCCTGGGAGTATGCTGCCTCGGACCATCTCCTCCACGTTCTCCCCCTGCACCACATCCACGGCATCATCAACGCGCTGTATACGCCGCTTTTTGCAGGTAGCTCGATTGAATTTCTGTTTCCCTTCAACGCCGACGCCGTATGGCGCCGGTTTGCAGCGCCGTTCTTACCGGAAGCGAACGGGACGAAGGCGGCGGTCGTAGGCAACGGCGTGACCAAAGAGCATGGGGCGGCTGCGCAGAATACTGGGGCCAACGGCGCGCACGCGAGTGAAGCCAATGGCATGGCTGCCCAGGCGACACCAACCAACGGGCACAAGCAGCACGATGCGACGGTTTCTAGTCCTGCAACGAACGGCGACGGGCACGTCAACGGGCACACAAACGGGCACGCCAATGGCACGAGCAGCACAAACGGGCACACCAATGGCTCGAACGGGTACGCCAATGGGCACACGAACGGCGCCAACGGCACCGCCGCGCCCGCGCCCGCCCAACGGGAGCCCGTCACCTTCTTCACGGTCGTCCCCACCGTGTACAGCCGCCTACTCGCCACCCACAAAGAGCTGAGCCCGGCCGTGCAAGAGGCCGCCCGCACGGCCATTTCCCCGGCGCATCTGCGCGTCAACATCTCGGGCTCCGCGGCGCTGCCCACGCCCATCAAGCAGGCCTGGACCGACCTGTCCCGCGGCAACGTCTTGCTCGAGCGCTTCGGCATGACCGAGGTCGGCATGGCGCTCTCGTGCGGCCTGCGCATGGACGACCGCGTCGACGGCAGCGTCGGCTGGCCGCTGCCGTCGGTCGAGGCCCGCCTCGTCGACGTCGACACGGGCGCCGTGCTTCGCTACGACGACGACGACAACGCGAACGTTGCAGATTCAAAGTCGCCGTCTGTGGATGCCACCGGCCGCGAGCGCGCCGGGGAGATTCAGTTGCGGGGCCCCACCATTTTTGCCGAGTACTGGCGCAACCCAGCGGCGACGGCGAGCGAGTTCGTGGCGCCGGCGGCCGACGACCCGAACCGGCAGCCCTGGTTCAAGACGGGCGACGTGGCCGTGCGGCGGGCGGTGAAGACGACGGACACCGCCAAGGGGGCCGGTGGTCTCCCACCGGCCCCCTCCCAAGACTGGACCCGCCAGGGCCCGCTGTACTTTATCCTGGGCCGGCGCAGCGCCGACATCATCAAGTCGGGCGGCGAGAAGGTGTCGGCGCTCGAGGTGGAGCGGGAGCTGCTGTCGCTGCCGATGGTGGCGGAGGCGGCCGTCGTGGCGGTGCCGTCGGGCAAGTGGGGCCAGAAAGTCGGCGCCGTCGTCGTGCTGGCGGAAGACCAGGCGGCGACATGGTCGGTGCTGGGCATGCGGCGGGCGCTCAAGGGCCGGTTGGTCAACTACAAGATCCCGCAGGTGCTGCGGGTGGTGCCGCACATTCCGCGCAACGCCATGGGCAAGATCAACAAGCGGCAGCTGGTGGCGGCGGTGTTTGCCGAGGAGTACAGCGGAGACGAGGCGCCGCCGCCGCCGGCGTCCACGAAAAAGAGGAGGACGGTTGCTTCAGTCGAGGAAGAAGCCCAGGTACCGCAAGCGACCGGCGGCAAGGAAAACGGCAGCGCGGTGGAGAACAACGACGATGGCGACCGGCCAGCGAAGAGGCAAAAGGCGTAGGGCGTGCTGGGGCCTAGAATCAAAGATGTACATGAGAATATGAATTGTGTGTAATATCCGAACCATGTGAATATAGGAAAAAAGCACTTGGTATATGTGGACACCTGCAGCGAAGAAAGGTTTGCGTTCACTGAAGGCATCATAACAAGTCACTTTATTTTGTCTGGTCTGCCATGCCGTCTCGAAAAGTAAACAACCGGTCCTGTAATATGCCAAATCTACTCGGAAAAAAAAAAACACGAAACGAAACGCCCCCGACGTTTCCTCATCGTAACACTGTAATTTGTTCGCACGCCAGTCCCTCAAACCAGTTGAGCTACTGACTCACTGGCTTGCGTGCGACCACAACACGTATAACGCACCCATCCGTGTCTTCCAGACGCAAAACAGAAACAACTCAGAAACCATGGCGAGCAAAATAAGAAAGAAAAAAGGGGAGGGCTTGAAAAGGAAAATAGGAGAATATGCGTGGGAGGTAGGAGTAAGCAGTGGCGGAATGGCTGTTTGGCAAATTAAAAGGGTATAGATGTATTGATAGACGTTTGTGTAAAACGCGGAGAGAGAGAAATAAGGAAGAGATAAGAAAAAAGCAGGGTAAAAAAGGAAACCGCTTCGTTCGTCTGCACTGCATAATTCGACCAATACCACCACCATCCGTTCGCTTGCATTCCTTGCATACTTTTTTTTTCTTTCTCTCCCTCTCTTCCTTCGTATCTCCAGCCGCCGTTTTTTGCGCACTGACGTTTCAACCCACCACGGGGCTCGTCTTGGCCCTTATCTGCAGTCCTTCCCTTTTGGGGGGTCCCGTGCGTCCGCATGGCACGTTTCTACACGGTCATCTTGGCCTTGGCCCGTGTGCTGCCGCTATGTTGCGCGTCCGTGTGGCCCGAGAACTCGAGCTGCTCGTTGGCCGGGACCTTGAGCACCTCCTTGAAACGGCGGCCAATGGCCATGAGGATGTCGCGGGCCTTGTCGGGGCTGCGGCCCTTGCCGCCGGCCGTGTCGCCATCACCGCGACCTGGAATCGACTTGCCTATGGTGCGAGTCCAGACGCCAATACGGAAAAAGGCCTTACGCACGTTGACGACGACGCCCATGACCTCGTCGTCCTCCTCCTCCTCGAGGGTCTCGCCGATGGCGGCGAGCATGGTGTGCAGCCACAGCTCGTCAATGTCGATGTTGCGCTTTTCGCGGAACGAGTAGGACCATTTGCCGCCGTGCTTATTCTGGGCATCTTCCCACTCGGGCCGGACGCCGGCCTTGAAAAGGTGGTAGTCGGACTTGAGAGCGAGCTCCGAGACGGGGGCAATGTTGTTCTGGGTTGTTAGACAAGGGTCTGGTCGGAGATCAAGATAATACACGAAAAAAAGAAAAACCTACATAAATACCCCAAAACTCCTCGACAGAGTTGAAGGTGATGACTTCTTTCAGCAGATCGTTCCAGTTGTCACCCTAAACATTATCTCGTTAGCTTTGCATTTTGACTTTGTCTTTTTTCTCTTTTTTCTGTCCTATGCAGGTCCGTCCGTCTCACCTTTCCGCTCGCCGGCTTCGTGAACCACAGCGTCCATGTGTGCATGAGCGGGTGCTTCACGGTAAAGTTCTCCTTGTCGTGGAAGACGGTAATGTCCTTGGCCTTGGCTTCTGCACCAGCCGGGCCGGTTTCGACGGCGCCATCCGGCGAGATGGGAATGGTGGTCAAGTCGACTTGTGCTCCCGCCATGATGTCGGTGGTAGTGGTATTGGTAGACGGTGGGTGTCGAAAAAAAGGACGAAGATGCGAGGCTAATTCGCGACAGGCAGCCTGGCAATGGTTTGGCGATAAGATGAGAGCGAAGGGAAAACAAAAAAAGAGACGATGGTCGTGGTGAAGAAGAGGAAGAGAGGTCGAGATCGAGCGCTGGGATGCCTTTATGTACTGCAGTCAATGCCAGAAAGGGAAAGCGCGGAGTAATGGTCGTGTCCCGTTGAATGGGCGTTCGAAGAGGATGAGGAAGGCGCGGACAAAACAGGAAGCACAAAGAGGAAGTGCGTTGTGGTTGCCTGTTACGGATAAACTGTGGGGTCACCGTAAAGTGAAACCGAATAAAAAGAAAAGGGAAGAGAGACTTTTGCGCCGGGCAAAAGACGAGATGGCGATAGTGGTGGTCGTGGTGGTCAAAGGGTGAGGAAGTGCAGCGAGAGGTGGGATGCGATGTGGAAAAGGTGGCGGCAATCAGAAAGAAAAAAAAAATAATTGCTGCAGTCTAAATTAAGAAAAAAAAAGTACGAAAGGGTCTGGTCGCGGGCGAGCTAGGTTCCGCTGTAAGTTTGTGCCTTACAAATCAGGCATTAATATGGGGCGTTAGGAACGCCTTACCTCGCGATGGACGTGTAAGTCTCACGACAACGGCACTGACGAAAGTCATAAGCTGGGTTGTTTTCGACGACGAAAAGATGTTTTGCTTCCTTGTTTTGCGTATTATTTATCTGAAAAGATCTAGCTGCAAATGTATGAAGGATAAGAGAGCGAGACAGAAAGCGCCAACAAAAAAATAGAAATTGAAAAATAGAAAAATCAAGAATCAACAAACAAATAAAAATAAAAAATAAAAAGAGTTTTCCTCTCGTTGTATTCTGCCAAATATTTATGGCCGCCATCTATCGCCCTTTTCTAATTTACTTAAAGGTGTTTTGTCCGTATAATGTTGTGCGAAGGCAGGGAGAGCGTGTTGTATGTCAAAGTTCTTTGTTGCAAGCAAGAGGCTGTGGCCACTATGCAGCCACTTCTGCAAACGGCCTCGCAGTAGACGGAAACGGACGGCGAAGAATTATTGTCTGACGGGAGTAAGCCAACGTCACAAAAATGTTCATAAGATGGGCGTTCCCAGCGTCGGTGAATGATCTCTGTCTTGGTGAGTTGCCGCGTTTTTGCTTGCTATTCACTACGAGAGAAGTTAATTCGAAGATAATCACACAGACGGAGACAAGGACTCTACAAAGCGACAAAACAAAAACTAAAAGACAAAGCGCCGAAACGACAACGATGGCAGATTCATCGGATACACCAGCAAGTGCCCTCCTCCCAACCGGAGGCGGCCCGGAAAGCAGCACCAACCCGGACCCGACCCAGTACCAGCGGCGGTCGAAGCCGATGCTCTCCGCAGAGACGCGCGAGACGCTGGGAATCACTGAAAGCGAGTGGGTACCGCTGGAGGAGAACGACGACGACGTCGACAACGGGAATCGCCAAAGCGACCGCACGCCGATCGTCCTACCGCGCGACCTCCGCGGCTACCGGCCCCTGCGTCTGTCGTTTGCCCTGCCGCTGCCGTCGCAGACGCTGGCGGCCGACATGAACGACGAGTGGTTCACGCTGCTCTTCAACACGCTCCGCAAAATTGTAAAACGCTTTTCTGTCCGGTACTTTGGCCGGCCCGCCTTGGGTCGCGGCCGTGGTGGTGACGGCGGGGGCACCACCACCAACAACAACAACGACGACGACGGAACCAGCCTTTGGGCGACGGCTGCTCTCTCGCCGCAGTTTGTCGCCTACGCCGCCGCCGCCGCCACCAAGGACGACCACGACGGCGGCTGGGACGCGCTCCTTGCCAACCCGCGGCAGCGCGCGTACCTCGTGCAGGGCATCCTGGCGCGGGTGTTGGACGAGCACGTGTTCGAGGTGCTGCTGTTTGGCGCCCAGCCGGACCAGCAGGACGCGCTGGACCAGTGGGACCGGCTGATGCTGCACGAAGAGGGTAAGCAGTCTCTTTTCTCTCTCTCTCTCTCTCTCTCTCTCTCTCTCTCTCTCTCCCTTTCTCCATCCGGCATCTCACTGACCAACAGGCTACTGCCGCAAGTTCAAGCGCTGCGAGGAGGTGCAGGACTTTCTCGGAGACCGTGCCATCACACCATGCTTCTGGGACGCCGTCGATCGCCTCACGGCGGAGACCGCCGCCCTGCTACTTCCCCTGCTGAACCTGCAGCGCAAGTACGCCCGGCAAGCACCACGCCGCCGCCGCCGCAGCAACAGCAACAGCAGCGAGAAAGACGAAAAGCCCGCCGCAAAACCGTTCCCAGGGCTGCCCACGTTTTACCAGCACCTGCACGACCTCATTGCGGTGGCCGGCTATGCCGCGCTGCGCATGGCCCGGTCGCCCAGCATTTTCGACATCGAGTTCCCCGAGCTCGGCCAGCCGTGGGCGCCCGGCCAGGAGTGCGTCGACGACGAGCACGTGTACGACGTGTCGCTCGCGCGGGCGCGTGCTGTCGACCACGCGGAGTTGTTGGCCGCCGAAGAGGCAGCGGCGGCGGCGGCGGCGACGGCGGCGAATGCGGCGGCGAAGGCGCCCCCCTCTTTCGTGCCGTATCGCACCGCCAAGGTCAAGATCGCCATCTGGCCGGCCGTCCGCCGCTTCCGCCCGCACTGGACCAGCCGCCGCACGCTGCAGGGCGCCAC
>AZHD01000007.1:1652772-1673098 GCA_001636815.1 Niveomyces insectorum RCEF 264 | reverse complement strand
ACGCTGTGGCTGGTGGCCGGGCTGCTGACCGCCGCGGCCCTGCTGGCGGTGCTGGCGGTGGTGGCCAGGGCGCGGGGGATGCGTCTACGCAGCTTCCGCTTCAAGCGCCGACGTCACAGCTTGTCAAGTCAGGAGATCAAGGACTTGGAGCGTGTGATGTGGTCAGCGGTACGAGGACGCCTACATGATCGCCAATGGTATGACGCGGACGACGCCACGTAGACGCCCGTCGTGCTGACGCAGACTCCGCCGCTGGCCCAGACAGAGACCCCTTGGGTGAAGCGCGCCGACTACGGGGGCGAGTTCACGCCCGAGGAAAGTGAGTATTGTTAGAAAGTCGCGCAAAGACGGCGACGAAGACTGAGCCGGACACAAATGGGAACATGGTGTATGCTGTGGTTGCTTTTGGCGGGCTTGAGATCGATGGCGGTTGATTGGATGGCGCAGAATTGGTAGGGAGACCCACTAAAAAGGTTTCGCAAAGAAAATAAAAGTTGTACTATTTTTTTTTCCTCACATAAAAGATACGTGCATTACAGCCTCGTCCCAACGATCACATTTCTTGTTTTTGTCCCTCCCACAGCAAATTGACGACAATGCGAGTCTGGTAGTGTTTTCCTACTTGTTGTCGTTTTTTTAACGTCTCGTGCTTCCTATGGATGCTCACGGCCTGCTTCGGTCGCAGGGCTGGCGCGGCCTCGGCCACACGCTGCACGCCACCGACGACAACACAGGCCTCGCCCGTCCGCTGCTGCTCTCGCGCAAGGACAACCGGCTGGGACTCGGCAGCCAGACCGTGCACGCCCGCGCCGCCGCGACCGACCAGTGGTGGCTCGACGCCTTTGACCAGCAGCTACAGGGGCTGGTGTCGCCGGGCGCCGCCGGGGCCGGGGCTGGGGCTGGGGCAGGGGCGCCGACCAAAGAAGCGACCCGCTTGGACATGCTGAGCCGCAACAGCGGCGCCAACAAGTACCGCGGCGCGTACGGGTTGTACGCTAGCTTTGTGCGGGGCGGCCAGATTGAGGGGACGCTGTTCGAGGCGGCCACGGCGACGTCGACCAGCGGCACGGACGAAGCGGCCAGCACGGCGGCGACGACGCCCGAGCGCGACACGGCTGCACCAGCCAAGGACCACAAGGTTGCAAGAGACCAACGAAAGTCAGAGAAGCAGGACAAACGAAAGCGGAAACGGGTGGAAGACGGCGACGACACAACAACCGAGTGCGTTGTCCAGCAGGATGCAACGATGAAGAAGAAGAAGCGCAAGACGACGACAGACACGGTCAACGACGAAAGCAAAAACAACGTAGACGACAAAGCCAAGAGAAAAGCGGACAAGAGACGGCGACGGGAAGAAAAAGGGGCGGGGTCACAGCCGGAGGCAGTCCCGGGGGACGCCGCAGCAAAAGAAAAAGCCAGACGGAAGAAAGAAAAGAAACAAAGAAAGGCGGAAGCGAAGGCAGCACTAAAAGCGACCGAAACGAAAGACGAGCGGCGGATCCGACGGGCCCAGAAGCGGGCGAAGAAGATAGCAAAGCGTGCGACGAGACAAGACGCCGGCATTTCTGGATGAAAAAAAAAGAGCCCGCCATGTGTCTGGTGACGGCTGTAATGCAGGTATGATACCCCGTTGTAACGAAGCGAATAGACGAAAGCGAATAGACAAAAAACAAAGCGAACTTTTACTAGCAAAAGGGTATGCGGTTTATATGTGTGGCTTTGTGCCAAAATTATGTACAATGCTGGTGATCGATCGTCTTCCTTTCCTCCTCCCCCTCTCACAACTGCTTCGGCAGCGTTCCCGGCTGGCCCGTGAGCAGCCACGGCCGCCGTTCCCAGAAGTCGTCCTTGATGATGTCGAGGTGCTCGACCGTGATGCGCGCCTTGTGCCGCCGCTTCGTGTCGCTCTCGGCCTTGGACTTGGACACCACGGGCGGCGCCGCCAGGTTGTCGACGGCCGCGGCCGTCGCGCTGTGGCTCGCCGGGTCGACGAGTTCGTACTGGCTTTGGTTAGCAGGACATCGTGCGGTCGGGGCCGTCTGGCCAGTGGAGGCAGAATCCGGCCAAAACCGCCACACTTACGTCGCGAAACACCACGCTGCCCTTTTTGTACATTTCGGGTTCGTTGTTGTAGTTGATCTGAAACCGCGCGAACAAGATCTCGTTCTTGTCCGCCGAAAACGTGCCCTGGATCCTGTTTAGCCAGCTGAGCTACACGAAAGAATTCTGTTTGTTGCGTCGGCAACCCACCTTGAGCTGTTCGGTGGCCTCGACCGGATCGAGACCTCCTTTTTGTATGAGCGCCCAAAAGGTCGTGTTGTAGAGGTTGTTGATGTGGCCTATCCTTGTCAGAGGGAATACAAGAAGGATAAAAGAAGAACAGAACACAACAAACGTACAGTCGACCTGCCGCCAGCTCAGGTAGTCGCGCAGGTTCTGCACGCTCGGATAGCACACCGCCCGCCCGTCAAACGTCGGCAGCAACGGCGGTTGTAGTGGCACGGCCGCGTTGTTCATGTTGTTGCTGTTGTTATCGTCGCCGCCGCCGCCGTCGAGGTCACCGCGGAAAAACGCCGGCCAGAGGTGCACGTAAAACGCCGTAAACGTCGACACCACAGTCGACACGAGCTTGCTGCTGCGCCGCTCAAACAGCTGGCACGTCTTGTGGAACACGAAGCTGTACTCGTCACTGACGCCGTAGGCGAGCACGATGTCGGGCAGGGCGTCGACGACGGCCTTGGCGGCCGCGTTCATGAGGTCGAGGGCGCGTTTGTCGTTGGGCTTCTCAAAGGCGTACTTTGCGCAGAGTCTGGGGAGCGGCAGCGGTCAGCACGACAGCGACAAGGACACAAAATGGAATAAGTAAAACCACCAGAGAAACACGTACTTGGTAAACCCCCGGCCGTCGATGCGGACGACGATCCATGTGTTCGGCAGCAGCTGGTCGGGCTGCTCAAAGTGCCGCACATATTCGTACCTGGGCTGGATAAGCATGTGGTGCCGGTAGGACGTTCAGCAGCTGAGAGGAGGGACACTCACTTGGAATTGGCCATTGCAGAATATTGGGTCAAGGCAGTCGGGCGTCCCAATGGGCGGGTTCGTGGTGCGGTTTGATGTTCGCGATCGACGAAGGGGAAGAGCGGGCGAGAATGACGTCTAGGATTTTCGTGGTAGTAAAATAAGCATATCCTTACCTGTCAGCCTTGTGACATACAGTGGATTTGGCGGCGGCATGGTGACCAATCAGGGCGGGGGCGGCCCCCCAAAACACGCTAGAAAGGCGGCTGCTGGTTGTCCGGTCCAGTAAATGGTGGGGGAAGCGATCCAAAAAATGTAGTTGGGAAGGTTTTCTCTCCTTCTTTTGAGCTTCCTGTCCCTTTTCACTTGCGACATGTTCATCGTCCACACCGGTCGCGCCCCCGGCTCGCCTCCCCCTCTGCCGTCATGAATCTGCTTCTGTCGGAAGACTACCTGCTGCAAGACTACCCCGAAAACATCACCCACACGATCCGCTCCGGCCATGCGACCTGTTTGCGCTTCAACCGCAAGGGCGACTACCTCGCCTCGGGCCGCGTCGACGGCACCGTCGTCGTCTGGGACCTCGACACGATGGGCGTCGCGCGCAAGCTGCGCGGCCACTCGCGCAGCATCTCGTCGCTGAGCTGGTCGCGCTGCGGCCGCTACCTGCTGTCGGCCTGCCAGGGCTGGAAGGCCATCCTGTGGGACCTGCAGGACGGCCGCAAATACCGCGAGGTCCGCTTCAAAGCGCCGGTGTATATTGCCGAGCTGCACCCGTGGAAGATGTAGGTGGACGATGTGCACGCACGTGTGTGCAGTATTGCAAAGATGACCGGTACGGCACGAAAGCTAACCTCGATCCGTCGTCTTCTCCCCCAGCACCCACTTTGTCGCCTCCATCTACGAAGACCAAGCCTTGATTGTCGACATCACCGACCCTGTCGACGTCAAGCACGTCCTCCCCTCGAAGCCCCGGCGGCCGGCGACCGACGATGCGGCCCTGCGCGAGAAGTGGGCCAAGGAGGACGCGAAGCAGATGACGACGGTCACCATCTACGCGGCCAGCGGCACGCACATCCTCGCGGCCACCAACAAGGGCTGGATCAACCTGATCGACGCGGCCACGCGCGCCGTGCTCTTTTCGAAAAAGGCCTGCGGCGGCGTCGTCACGACGCTGCGCCTCAACGCCGCGGGGCGCATCCTGCTCGCCAACGCGCAGGACCGCATCATCCGCTCGCTGCACCTGCCCGACCTCGCGCGCCTGGACCGCCTCGACCCGGACACCCTCCAGCTGCCCGAGGAGCACAAGTTCCAGGACGTCGTCAACCGCCTGTCGTGGAACCACATCGCACTCAGCCCCACGGGCGAGTACGTCGCCGCGTCCACCTACAACAACCACGAGCTGTACATCTGGGAGCGCCACCACGGCTCGCTCGTGCGCATGCTCGAGGGCCCCAAGGAGGAGCAGGGCGTCATCGAGTGGCACCCGCACCGCGTGCTGCTGGCCGCCTGCGGGCTCGAGACGGGCCGCATTAACATTTGGTCCGTCACGAGCCCGCAGAAGTGGTCCGCGCTCGCGCCCGACTTCGCCGAGGTCGAGGAGAACGAGGTGTACGTCGAGCGCGAGGACGAGTTCGACATCCACCCGCCCGAGGAGCTGACGCAGCGGCGCCTGGACCAGGAGGACGAGGAGGTCGACGTGCTGACGGTCGCGCAGACGGGCGCCGACGACGACGGTCTGGGGCTGCTGCCGCCGTTGGATGGTGGCGGCGGCGGCGGCGGCGGTGGAAGTGATCACAACAACCACAGCGGGCACGGCCCACCCAACACAACGGCCTTCCGCATGCCCATCCTGTACGACCTAGGCGAGTCCGACAGCGAGGAAGAGTTTGTGACGGTGTCGACGGGCACCATGCGGCGACGCAGCCCCGGCGACGGCCAGAGCGTGGACCTGGAAGGCGACGCGGGCGACGCCGAGGAGCGCATCGCGGCGAAGAAGACGGGGTCTACGCGAGGAGGACGGACAAAGCGGCGGTAGCCGGGTCCGGCGTGCATTGGCTGGTTTACAGGAGGGGGGGCATGGCGTACGGCGTATGGATGGGTTACGGGACAAGCAAATGGATGCTGCTACGTTGCGTTTTGTGAGAAGATAGAAAACTAAGAAAAACATACAATTCTTCGTGAGCTTCATCATGAAGTAGCTTTTCTTCGTTGTGATCGTCATTGCAAAAAATAAAATAAAATAAAATAAAATAAAATACTAACAATACGAATCAAGGACGACAAGCAGAAAGAAAGACAAACATCACGGGGCGCAAAACGTTATTGTTCCTATTGACCGTTTCCGGCCACAAAGGCTTAGAGGCCTCAATGCCTCAATAGCTGCCGTGTCAACAAAGGGGCAATGGCGCAAACGCGCTCGCTGGTGGCGAAAAAGGCAAAGCGCTGTTAGGCAAACGTGAAGGTGGGTCCGGCCTCCTCACAATGCAAGGGAGAATAAGGTACTTCGGAGGTACGAGCAAATGGGGTGGCCCCCTGGCGAGGCTCGCCCACCAAGAGCCTTCCCCGACACTGTGCGAAGAGGAGGAGATTCCCGAGACGGCGCACTTTTGTCGCCTCCATGTACCTCCAATTTCACGTGACTCGAAGCGCTCAGGCAGAGTTTTTGATTGGCAACGACGAAAAATACAGCGAGGGACTAACCCGAAAGAAGCCTAGCTGCATTCTGGCACACGGGTCGTGGCTTTTTTCCCACGCAAAAGGAGGCAGCGAAAGTTTTCCCCCAGGCGGACCCGCCGCTCCCAAACTCTCACCTGCTCAACCCTCAGTTTTTCGCCCTTTTTTTTTTCGTTTTCCGCCTCCGTTTCGCATCGCCATCGACAAGCGACCATCGAAAAGCGCGTCGCTCATCACGATTCGAGCGCTTCCGACCGTTGACGGCTCTTTTCTTTTTTTTCCCTGCGGACTTTCGACAAGCCTTTGTTTATTTCGTCGCCAGGACGTCCGTGGTCGTCGAAAGTCATCAAAAAAAGAACATCGCCACTTTTTGTCGTTTCTTCGTTTTTCCATCGACACGTTGGCGACGACTTCGGTGTCCCCGTCGCCGTTGAGGCACGTCCGCTCCCTTTGGGGCATCGGGGGGAGGCTCTGAGTTGGTAGAACGGGTGTCGTTTGCAGAAACGAGTCGCGGAACGTGAGGGAAAAGTGAGGTGGCGAAGACAGTCGACTTTGGAAACAAACCGACGACCACGCGATTCATCGCCATCGATTTGTTCCCCATCGAGTTTTTCTTGACGGGTTGTTCGTGCGATCGATCGTCCACAGATTTCTGTTTTTTTCCCTATTTTTCGCGCGCGCGCGTCGCAGGAAAAAAAACGAGAAAAGGGTGGTCGAGAGGTTGTTTTTCTCGTTTCACGTCTGTCATTTCTGCTGCTTCTCGCGTCTTTGACGACGTTGCTTCTGGTTTGTTCCATCAGCAGCGAAGGATTCACGTCCTTTTTTCCCCCGTTCTCGCGCGCCCTTGATAACATAACCCTGCGCGGTTGGATTCTTGTTCGACACTTTTTTCATTTGCGCGTCACTTTTCACCGACACCATGGCGAACCTCTATTTTGCGCACTCGAGTGCGCCCCTCAAGACGATCGAGGAAATCCAGTTTGGCATGCTGCCGCCCGAGGAGATCAAAAACATGAGCGTGGCCCACATCATCTACCCCGAAGCGATGGACGAGAGCAAGACCAAGCCGCGCGACGGCGGCGTCAACGACCCACTTCTCGGCTCCGTCGACCGCCAGTTCAAGTGCAAGACCTGCACCGAAAACATGTCGGAGTGCCCTGGCCATTTCGGCCACATCGAGCTCGCCAAGCCTGTCTACCACCCCGGTTTCATCAAGAAGACCAAGAAGGTCCTCGAGATTGTTTGCCACAACTGCAGCATGGTGCTTGCAGACAGGGTTAGTAGAAACAAAACTGTCCAGAGAGAAAACTCCAATCACAGCGGGGCGAACCAGGTTGTTTTGGTAACTCTCTCTTGGGTCAATCTGTGCTAATCTTCTGTTCACTCCTTCCCCCTCCCCCCCTTGGCAGAATGATCCTGAGTTCTTGGCCGCTGTGAATACACGTGACCCGAAGGCTCGGTTCCAACGCGTCTGGGAGTGCTGCAAAAAGAAGAAGCGGTGCGAGAACGAGGTGAAGTCGGAGGACGACAACGAGTTTGACCCGAATCCGGGCAGCAAGATGGGCAAGCCGGCGCCGCACAACCACGGCGGGTGCGGCAACTCGCAGCCCGCCGTGCGCCAGACCGGTTTGCAGCTGTGGGCACACTACGAGATTGAGCGCGACGAGGGGGGCAAGACCAAGGAGAAGAAGATGCTCACGGCCGAACTGGCGCTCAACATCCTCCGCCGGATCAGTGCGTCCGACATCCGCGACATGGGCTTGAACGTGGACTATGCGCGTCCGGAGTGGATGATCGTCACGGTGCTGCCCGTGCCGCCGCCACCCGTGCGTCCCAGCATCTCCATGGACGGCACCGGCACCGGCATGCGTAACGAGGACGACTTGACCTTCAAGCTGGGTGACATCATCCGCGCCAACGCCAACGTCAAGCAGGCCATCAACGAAGGCTCGCCCGCCCACATCTCGTCCGACTTTGAGCAGCTGCTGCAGTACCACGTGGCCACCTACATGGACAACGACATCGCGTCGATCCCCCGCGCGCTGCAGAAGAGCGGCCGTCCCGTCAAAGCGATCCGGGCCCGGCTCAAGGGCAAAGAGGGCCGTCTGCGCGGCAACTTGATGGGCAAACGTGTCGACTTCTCGGCGCGTACCGTCATCACGGGCGACGCCAACATTTCGCTGGACGAGGTCGGCGTGCCGCGCAGCATCGCCAAGACGCTCACCTACCCGGAGACCGTGACGCCCTACAACATCGGCCGCCTGCACCAGCTGGTGCAGAACGGACCCAACGAGCACCCCGGCGCCAAGTACGTCATCCGGTCCGACGGCACGCGCATCGACCTGCGCCACCACCGCCGCGCCGGCCAGATCTCGCTGGAGTACGGCTGGAAGGTCGAGAGGCACCTGATCGACGGTGACTTTATCATTTTCAACCGTCAGCCGTCTCTGCACAAGGAGTCCATGATGGGCCATCGTGTGCGCGTCATGCCCTACTCCACGTTCCGCCTGAACCTGTCCGTGACGTCGCCCTACAACGCCGATTTCGACGGCGACGAGATGAACTTGCACGTGCCGCAAACCGAGGAGACCCGCGCCGAAGTGATGCAGCTGTGCATGGTGCCTCTCAACATTGTCTCGCCGCAGCGCAACGGCCCGCTCATGGGCATTGTGCAAGACACCCTCGCCGGCGTGTACAAGCTCTGCCGGCGCGATGTCTTCCTGACCAAGGAACAGGTCATGAACATCATGCTCTGGGTGCCAGAGTGGGACGGCACCATCCCGCAGCCGGCCATCTACAAGCCGCGGCCCCGTTGGACTGGAAAACAGATTATCAGTCTAGTGATCCCGAAAACGGTCAGCCTGCGCATGGGCAACGACGACACAGCGCTCAAGGACGATGGCCTCCTCATCCAGACCGGCGAGCTCATGTACGGTCTGCTCACGAAGAAGAGCGTCGGCGCCTCGGGTGGCGGTATTATCCATATCTGCTACAACGAGCTTGGCTCCGACGCGGCAATGGCGTTTTTGAACGGCTGCCAGCGCGTCGTCAACTACTGGCTGCTGCACAACGGCCACAGCATCGGCATCGGTGACACCATTCCCGACAAGAACACCATTGAGATGGTGCAGGCGCAGATTGACGAGCAAAAGGAAGAGGTGCGGCGTCTCACCGCGCAGGCTACGGCGAACGAGCTGGAGGCGCTGCCCGGTATGAACATTCGCGAGACCTTTGAAAACAAGGTGTCGAAAGCGCTCAACACCGCCCGTGACAAGGCGGGCACGACGACGCAAGAAAGTTTGAAGGACAGCAACAACGCGGTCACGATGGCGCGGTCTGGCTCCAAGGGTTCGTCCATCAACATCTCGCAGATGACGGCGTTGGTCGGGCAGCAAATTGTGGAAGGTCGACGCATTCCGTTTGGCTTCAAGTACCGCACGCTGCCGCACTTTACCAAGGACGACTACTCGCCCGAGGCGCGTGGTTTTGTGGAGAACTCGTACCTGCGTGGCCTGACGCCCACCGAGTTCTTTTTCCACGCCATGGCGGGTCGTGAGGGTCTCATCGACACGGCCGTCAAGACGGCCGAGACGGGCTACATTCAGCGTCGGTTGGTGAAGGCGCTCGAGGACGTCAGCGCCAAGTACGACGGCACCGTGCGCAATTCGATGGGCGACGTGATCCAGTTCATCTACGGCGAGGACGGCCTGGACGGCATCCAGATCGAGGAGCAGCGCATGGACCACCTCAACATGTCCATTGACTCCTTTGAGAAACGCTTCCGCTTGGACGTCATGAGCGCGTCGCGGTCGTCGGTGCTCGATGCGCTCGAGTACAGCAGCGAAATTGCGGGCGACCCGGAGGCGCAGGAGCTGCTGGACACGGAGTACGAGACGCTGCTCGCGGACCGCGAACTGGTGCGCCAGCTCAACGAGCGGCGCCTCGCGAGCATTCTGGGCAAGAAGGACGAAGAGATGATGCAGCTGCCGCTGAACGTGGTCCGCATCATCAACTCGGCGCAGAAGCTGTTCAAGCTGGACGACGCGCAGCGCAGCGACCTGCGTCCGCAGGACGTGATCCCGGCCGTCCAGAAGATGCTCGACCGGATGGTGGCCGTGCGGGGCAGCGACGCGATCTCCAAGGAGGCCGACAAGAACGCGTCGATCCTGTTCAAGGCGCAGCTGCGGTCGCGGCTGGCGTACAAGCGGCTGGCGGTCGACCTGCGCTTGACGCGGCTGGCCTTTGACCACATTGTGGGCGAGCTCAGCAACCGCTGGGCACGGGCGCAGGTCAACCCGGGCGAGATGGTCGGCGTGCTGGCGGCGCAGTCGATCGGCGAGCCGGCGACACAAATGACGCTCAACACGTTCCATTTCGCCGGTGTCTCGTCCAAGAACGTCACGCTCGGCGTGCCGCGTCTCAAGGAAATTCTCAACGTCGCCAGCAACATCAAGACGCCCTCCATGGCGGTGTACCTGGACAGCGCCAACGGCCTGCCCGCCACGCAGGAGCGGGCCAAGGAACTGCGCAGCATTGTGGAGCACACCAATCTGCGGTCGGTGACGGCGGTGACGGAGATCTACTACGACCCGGACGTGCGGTGGACCAACATCGCCGAGGACGAGAACATTCTGGAGTCGTACTTCCTCATTCCCGAGGACGTGGCCACCAACCTGGACCAACAGTCGCGCTGGATGCTGCGTGTCACGTTGGACCGGCAGAAGATGCTGGACAAGGGCTTGTCGATCGAGGACGTGGCGAACCGCATCAAGGAGGAGTACCCGACGGACCTGGGCGTGGTTTTCAGCGATAACAACGCAGACAACCAGGTGATCCGCATCCGCACCGTGCGGCAGGACTCGGACAAGGACGACGAGAGCATGCTCGAGGACGACGTGATGCTGAAGCGGCTCGAGACGCATCTGCTCGACACGCTGACGCTGCGCGGTGTTCCGGGCATCGAGCGCGCCTTCTTGAACAAGGACACGCTACTGATTCGGACGGAGAACGACGCGTTGCTAGCGGCCAAGGACGACCCGCGCTGCACGGCGTGGTACCTCGACACGGAGGGCTCGGCGCTGCGCGCGGTGCTGGCGGTGGACGGCGTCGACCCCAAGCGGACGTACACCAACGACCTGCACCAGATCGTAGACGTGTTCGGCATCGAGGCGGCGCGGTCGTCGCTGCTGCGCGAGCTGACGGCCGTCTTGTCGTTTGACGGTTCGTACGTCAACCACCGGCATCTGGCGCTCTTGGTGGACGTCATGACGTACCGCGGCAGCATCGCGGCGGTGACGCGGCACGGCATCAACCGCGCCGACACGGGCGCGCTGATGCGCTGTTCCTTTGAGGAGACGGTGGAGATTTTGCTGGAGGCGGCGGCCGTGGGCGAGCTGGACGACTGCCGGGGCATCTCGGAGAACGTCATGCTGGGCCAGCTGGCGCCCATGGGCACGGGCCACTTTGAGGTGCTGCTCGACCCCAAGATGCTGGAGACGGTCATCTCGGACAACTCGCGCATGGGCCTGATGCCGGGCCTCACGGTCAAGGGCAGCCAGCTCGAAGGCGCGGCGACGCCGTACGACACGGGCTCGCCGCTGGCGGACTCGGGCTACCTGAGCATCAGCTCGCCGGCGATGGGCAACTTCTCCCCGATCATGGGCGCCGGGTCCGAGACGCCCGCGGGGCTGGGCACCGAGTACGGCGGCAGCGGGTTCGGCGGCAGCGGCGGCGGTCTGACGCCGTACGGTGCGAGCGCGAGCCCGCGGCCGACGAGCCCGTTCAGCACGTCGCCGACCAGCCCGTTCAGCAGCGGCTACGGCAGCTACTCGCCGTCGTCGCCGTCGGCCGGCTACTCGCCGACCTCGCCGCTGATGGGCGACCTGGGCGGGCGGTTTGCGGCGTCGCCGCAGTTCAGCCCGTCGTCGCCGTCGTTCTCGCCGACGTCGCCCATGCTGCGGCCGACGAGCCCCAACTACAGCCCGACGAGCCCCAGCTACTCGCCGGCGTCGCCGTCGGCGGCGCGCCACTACTCGCCCACGTCACCGGCGCCGTTCAACTCGCCCACGTCCCCGAGCTACTCACCGGCGAGCCCCAACTACAGCCCGGCGTCGCCCAACCTCCACGCAACGTCTCCGTCGTACTCGCCGGCATCTCCCACGTGGTCGCCCACGTCGCCGGAGGCGTATTCGCCGACGAGTCCGACGTTCCAGCGGTCGCCCGGGCAGGCGGCCTCGCCGACCAGCCCGAGCTATTCGCCAACGGTATGTATTGGGTCGATTTTTGGGGGGGACGAAACGAAATGTAAATCGTGATGATCGATACTAACAAAACGGAACCAGTCCCCGACATTCTCTCCCCGAACGCCTGGACGTGCTCCGCCAGGGCAAAACTCGTACTCGCCCACCTCGCCCACCAACAATTAATTTTTTTCCCGTATCCCGTCTTATTGCGATTCGTCTGCAATGTTGCTTTTAAACTTGCTTGCGTGTTTTGGCAACAGGTTGTCACATTTTTCTTTTATTTTCTCTTTCGAGAAAATGTGTATTTTTTTCCCCGTTACATTTGTTCGCTTTTTTATTCTTTGCATTATAGAAGCTGCTGTTTCTTTCCGCATCTGAGACGATCTTTGGAGGGTGTTTTTCTTTTTTGATTTATCTGTTTTCACGTTCATTATCAAGTCTCGAAATAAAGACGGGAGCCAAAAAAAAGTTGCAGGAAGGAGTTTTATACCAAACAACCACACAAAAAAGAACGACCAACAAGGTTTTATTTTTTATTTTTTTAGTTTTTACAGGCGAAGCAGGAGAACCATTGGTTTGCTCTGAACCAAAAAGCATTTTATTTTTATGTTTTCTTTTTTCTTTTTTTTGGCGGCAAGGGATTGAGTGAAGCGAAGCAATGAGGGGGGAACAAGAGAACGAGATCCAAGACTGGCGATAGGACGCGAAGGAACAAAATCTGTAACTATGTAGAAAACGCAGGGAGGAGAAGAAAAGGGATGGAGACGGCAGGCCGGCGGCCGACTTTTCTGACCCGCAGCCTCTTGAGAATGGACAATCAAGAAGGAGGCCAGCAAGAAAAAGAAAAAAATGATTATAAAAAAAACAAAAAAACAAAAACAAAACAAAAAGGGAAATCCGTGAAAAAGAAAAGGAGTTGGCCGAGACGAAATAATCCAAGTCAGGCCACGATGGACTTTATTTGCAGGTTTTTTCCGGAGACGGTAGATTTCGCTTTGGTCGTTCTGTTTTTTTTCTTGTTTTGTCTTCAGTAGCTGTCTGTTTTTTTGTTGAGTACGCCGTCGGTTTTTCTCATAGAAAGAAATCAAAGCAAGCTTTGTTGAAGATGGGGATATACGCCTGTGAGAGAGTCAACAACTTGGCAGGAGCCGTCGTGGGATATCACAATGCCATGCTTCGGTTGCGCCTTCCTCGACGAGACGTGGGAAGCCTTGCCATGTAGACGGAAAGAAACGGCAGCTGCCGACGGGGCGCTCCTTGTCGTCGGCTCCTCCACCGGAAGCTCCTTCCTTTTTGGCCTTCTATAGGAACCAGGCTGCCGTACCCTCACGAAGTCGCTCGTACGTTCGTCTTCTCGTCTTCTCATCCATTTTTTTCCCCTGAGCCCTTTCTCTATTTCTTTGATTCATCCTTTTTTCCGTTGTTTTTTCTCTCCTCCAATATTCGTGTAGACGAGAAGACCGATGAGACCACCCACCATCGCGATGCGTACTTTCGCTTCACCCCCCCTTTCCCCTTCCTGCATCGCCCAAAGAGGACGTTCGATGCGAAGGAAGACAACTGGTCTGCGCGGTTCCATCCTCCCACCAGGAGTCGTCTCAACCCATCCACGCCACTTGTCCCTTGTCTTCTCTTTTGGTGCAACACCTCCTTTTACCTCGCCTCAGGCCATCCTGCCGGTCTTTGGTCTCGTCATCGTCGTCCCTCTATGCATATGTATGCACTTGTTGCGTTTTCTCATCACGTCGCCGTCGCTCATCTCCGGCGTCCGAAAACTGGGTTGATCGAAAGACGACCAACGAGGAAGATTGACGAAAGAAAAATAAAGAAAAAAAAAGGGAAGTTGCACCACCAAGATGCGGTCGGCTTTGCAATCCTTCCTCCGGACCCGAAATGGTTTCGGGGACGAGGTAGGAGGATGACGAGGGTAAAAAAAAAACGCAGACAGAAAGAATTGTAGGACCTGCAGGCCCCTTCTATGAGGCGGTAATGCCTCTTGCGGTTTCTGTACACAATTTTCGTACCACTGTTTACACAAACTCCACTGCTGTGTACCAAACGCACCACAGCACAGCAGACGAGTGCCTGCGACTTGTCTTGGCAGCTCCGAGATCCCGACGAAGCTAGACCGTATCTACGAGCCCAAGGCGCGGTGACGAGGAAGTCGTCGAGACAAAGAGAAAAACGGTCGACTGACTGAGAAAGCAATGGCGCGGTACATCGAACGAACGGCCGCGGTTAACGACAACCCCCCTAGATGGTCTTTCTGCGAGCTTTACTACCGGCTAGCCTCGGGAGATTATGTTTTGACGAGTCCTACGGAAGATTCCGTTATGGTGCTGCGTCGGTTTTGCTGTCCCAGGCAGATCAGAGAAAGCGATGCGCTATCCAACATTCAGACAACCGAGCGTGCGTTGTCGTGCAAGGCAGGACGGCGTAGAACAGCGTACGACACCTGCTGTGCTGCCCCGCAGCCATGTGTATCAAGGTTGTATGCACACATACGTATTATGCCCTGTCTCTGCTTTTCTTTTCCCTTTCTTTCCCTTCCCCCAGTCGTCCGTTCTTGGCTTACACAGAAACTAGTGCAGGCACACACACACAAAAGACGATGCTCGTTTACCTTTATCACGGTGTTGTTCTCCCGGAAAATCTTCTTGCTTGGCCCGAAGAGTCCAATCACCGGGCCTTGCGACCCCAACGAACAGTCTAACGCGGGTGGCCAGGCTGAACCGTCCTTCTCCGTCTTCTCCACGCGAAGAGAACAACGTTCGGGAGTGGCAAACATGTTTCTGCTTCGACCCATGCCTCTCAAGGTAGAAAGATCATGATGGGGGGCTTCTCCCTTCTACGATCCGTTGTTGGGATGGCGGCCTATTATTTTTGCCCTTTTTTTGCGTGCTTCTGGCATTGGGCAGCGTGCGTAACTAGCCGCGGCTATCCGCTTCGGCGTGTCCCCTCTCGCTTTGCGTTTCGACGTTTCCTACCTTTCTTTCACCATTTATTTCTTTTTTTACTTTATCTCTTGTGGTTATTTTTTTTTTATTAGGTGCCGTCCACGGGCTGCCACCAATGGAGAACCCCACGTGTGAATGGGCCAACCCGCTGTCGTTCGTGTTCTTTGTCAGATGGATGGGCTGCCATGTGAAACGGGGCGACTCGTCACAAGCAAAACCACCTGGCTGGTCCAATCGTCCAGCCATTCTGTACATTGCTGGTGTGTGCGGCCCTTGGGATAGGGTGAAGTCAGACCATGAAAGGCAGAGGGCACTAAAAAAAGAAGAAGAAAAAAAAGAAAAAGTATGCTTGGGACAAAGTATCTTTTAAAATCTGAACCACCCTATTACTGGCCAGAGATATTACAACATACGATGCCCGCACCCCCCACACAAGAAGGGGAAACAAAGAACAGCTTCGAGACTCAAGCGGGAGCTTTAAAAAAAGGGACTTCTATGTTGTATTGCTTGCGTGGGCTTCATTATCAGAAAGTCTTCTGGGGGCCTCTGTCAGCAACAACCGTGAGACAGACCACGCAGATTTTGGATCTTGTGAAACGGGCCCGTGTTCTCTGTATAAAGGACGAAGTAAAAGGAGCCAGCGAACCCCCGTTTTTCTTTGTTTTCTCCAGGACTAGGATATTCTTTTCCTTCGTTCCCTCGTGTCTTCTTTTCAAGCCCAGCTAAAACAGCACTACCGCCGTGTCTACCAAAACAGTCGACTGTCCTTTAGACCCCCTTTTTTAGGGGTGCTGTGTCTCGGCCCTTTTATTCATATCCTCGTTGCCTTATTAAAAATCGATTTTGTGGACGACCTTGCTATCTGCGTTGTTGCATCTCTTCTTCTTTTTCTTGACAAACCAACGCCTACTCCTCCCTCACCGTCACGTACCCAAAACCATGTCGGCTCCGACTCCCTCCAGCGAGGCCGAGCTCCTCGCCCTCTCTGCCCAGGCCAAGAACTTCATCCCCCTCGCCGCGGACAAGCGCCCGTCCGTCTTCCTTTCACTCGCTCCGGCTACGTCGAACTCGTACCCCCAGCCGAAGAAGGCATCTGCTGCCGCCGCCGCCGCCGCCACCGCCGATGCTACGGCAGTATCTGCACCGGTTTCTACCGCACCCTCCGGCGAGGATGCTACTGCAACGGCCGCTGCTGCTGCCGCCGTCACCGACGCAGCGACCACAGACGACGTCGCCGGCGACGTGAAACAGCGCCGCAGCTCGAGCCTCAGCAGCACCCACAGCAACAAGCGTGCGTCCGGTCTGCGGTTCCTCAAGCTGGGCCCTGTCCACTGGGGCGAGCACCTCGACGACCACCAGCAAGATTGGTGCGAAGCAGCGATCGAGTAGGGGGGCGAGGGGTGAAAGCACATTTATTGAATGAACGGGAAGAAAAAAAAGCTTGTTGGTTTTTTTTTTTTTTTTTTTTTACCACGATGCACCAGGTTTTACGTTTCATGTTCTTTCATCCGCCTATCAGTAGGGCGTGTTTTTTTCTTTTCTTTTTCTTTTTCACTTTCTTTCTTTCGATCTCACGTACGGTTTTTACGAGTTCATGACAACCAGAATTAACACGGTCAAATTCTACCTCTTCTTAAGCTGCCTGTGTCCCACCGCTCTCATTCCTCACTGCTTCTGCTGTGGATGGTGTCTTACCAAGCTAAGCTCACCGTTATAGCTTGGCAAAAAAAGAGAGACCTTCTGCGTAACAAACGAACACGCGTAATTGTTGTTGCTCCATTTCTTGTTTGCCTTGCCCGCCGCGGCTGTCGCGCGCACATGTTTTTTTTTTTAAACGTTCCTTTCCTATATGATGACCGGAGCACGGGGAAGCTTGGCCCGAGACATATATATAGCGCAAAAAAAAAAAAAAAATTCTACAACCAATCCTGCACAACAAAGAAAACGAACGAGAGACCTATGGCTAATACACGTGCGTGGTACGGACAGTATTTTCTTTTTTTTCTTTTGTGCTCCCGTCCCACAACGTACTCGGCGGCGAGCTTTGTGTGTGCTGTTGGGTAACGTACAATGAGGTCCGGTGCCCGCGGCATTCTTGGTCGTTCTCCTTTTTCTGTAGAAAGAGATTTGTCACAAGCACGCAGCCTCTTAGTAAATCCATCAAAGTACCTTGTCGTCCACGGACCGTGAAAAAATGAAAGAAAAAAACATAGAAAATTGGAAGAAAAAAGACAATGGCACCCGCCCACGCTTTTCTGTGGCTTCGCAACGTGGTCACTGCATAAACCAGCAGCACCAACATGAAGCGGCGGTGTTCATTTTTAAGACAAAAAAGTTTTTTTTCGTGCCTCCAATTTGTCCATGCTCCACGGTCCATGTCCTGTACCCCCATGCTTGCCCCATAGCTCCCACGCGGGTTGTTTGGGGATATATATATATATTCATGGAGAAGAGGGTGACTCGTAGCTCTTATTTTCGTGCAAGACAAAACAGAATGCCAGCCGAGCCACAGAAATGAACAATAATTTGTAATAGAATAAAAAATCTCAAAAAAGACAGAGAAAAAAAAGAATAAGAAGGCTAGGATTTGTCTCGTTGGTTGTACGCCGGAGAAAGCCTTTTTTTGTATAAAGCCTACCATTGCTTGCTCCTGCCACCGCAACACCACGCCGCAGCTCACGTCTCGACCGTGCTATTCGGTTCGTTTTTCCTTGTGACAAGTCGTCATCGGCGGGCTGTCCTGCTGCTTGTCTGGTTGTCTGAACCCATGGAAGGGCCGTAGAACCCTGGTCTCGGGCCTGTTTCGTGTTTGGTTTGCTCGTGGGCCCTGTCGGTCGTCTTTCTCCCGTCATCGGAAAGAACGAGAACAACATGTTTACTTCAATATCGGCCAACTCAAAAATGGGACCGAGCAGACGGGGGGTCTGTTCTGTAGGGCTGAAGAGGAGGGAAGAGAAAGCGGCGTGGTCCGGCGGGCCTGTAAGGGTCCTGGAAAAGCATTACGTAATGGAGTTTATAGTGAATGTCGCTACACTTGCGTGAAGAACCCCGCGGTGGTCGCAATGCAGTGGTGAGCGGTGGGTGAGCTATACAGCACGACGCGCTCATGACGCGCCTTTTGCTCAGCGCACAAAAAAGGAAGGAGACCAAACGACCAGACGGACCACCTTTCTCGCTCAACGCACACCGTTTGGAACCATGGCATCGTCTTTGGTGGGCTCTGCAGAGGACAGGATGCCGCCGGCGACGGCACAAGACGACGCCCATGCGACAGAGCTCAACACCGCCGCCGACGCCGCCGCCGCCCCAACCGGCCAGCCCTACCGCGCCGTGCGTCCTCTGCCGTTTGAGCTGCGGGACCACATCCGCGTCTTCCTTGAGGAGCGCATGTGTATGTATGATGATTAGAGGGGGTGGGGATAATAGGACAAATGTTCGTGCAGTCAGCTAACTCGTCTGCACGGGACAAAGACGCGGAGGCGATCCAGCTGTTGACCAGCCTGCTCGCCGCCGGCGGGTCGGAACAACTTGGTCTCGGCGACGGAAGCGCCGAGGACGGCATTGACGGCGGTGACGATAAAACGAGGAGCCGCAGTGCTACATCACCGACAACAACGACAACACCCGCACCACCCGTCTGGATCCCCCCGCCCAGCCACCTCGCCCTCCTCGCCACCCTCGCCGTCCACCCGGCCTACACCACGCGGCCCCGGGACGCCACCGACCGGCGCGTGGCCGGCCACGCGCTGCAGTATTTGCGGCACCTCTTGGTGATGGTGGGGCCCGTACAGGCGGGCATGTGCGCCGCCTTTGCGTTCCAGCAGCAGGGAAGGACTTCGGGCCACCGTGGCCACCCTTATCACAGCCACCACGGCCGCCGCCGCCGCGGGCGCTCCTCGACGGCTACGACCACCAGAAGGACGGTCAGCGCCAACAGTGCGCGTGCGCCCGCGCGGTCTCTCCGGCGGCTCCGCAAACCGGCGCGGTCATCGCTGCACGCCGAGAGCGAGTACGTCGACAGCAGCACGATCCGGTACAGTGACGAGGAGGAGGACGAGGAGGGGGACGAGAAGGACGAGGACAAGGACAGTGGAAAGAAAATCCTGGTGCCCGCCCACGCGGCCACCGCGGGCAACAGCGACGACGAGGACGGCATCTACGGGGTCTATGCGCTCGCTGGGAGGCATGGACACCACGACGAGGACGATCGTTTCGATCGTGGTCACCATGACGACGAGGACGACGACCACGACCACGACGCCACTGCCAATGACGGGGACGCCGTCGGCGGCCGCCTGGCCACGCGCGACAGCGTCTGGGCGCGCGGGCAGGACTTTTGGCGCGGTCGACGCGCTGGAGGCGGATCTGGCGGCGCGCCTGGCGGCTGTGCGGGTCGGCCACGGCGATGATGAGAATAAAGAAGACGACGACAACGACGACGACCACCTGGCCCTCGACCAGGCCCTTCTCCTGCAGTACCTCGACGGTGCGAGCAGCAGCCACACGCAGCTGCGGCGGATCGCGACGATCCTGCTGGCGGACGGGTCGCAGCCGGTTCTGCTGCAGCCGGTGTTCGAGAAGGAGATGGTGGTGGCGGAGGCGGAGGCGGAGGCAGGGACGGGAACTGCTGATGTTGATGAGGACGAGAAAGACAGAAACCATGGGTCTGCCTCGCCGGGATCCCCAACGCCGGGTAGGGCCGGCCGTACGGCGTCGACACGGCCTGCCGGTCCGTCCTCGGGGAGCAGCCCCCATACAAGCAGCGCCAGCAGCCCCGGGTTCCAGGAATCCTTGCCTTTGCGCCACCGACTCTTCTACTTGGTTCGTGGTTTTTTTTTTTTTTTTTTTTCCTTTTTCTTTTTCCGTATAATTCCTTCTGCATCCTTTTCGGCCCGCTCACACCTAGCCAGCTCATCCTCGCGTCGCTTTACTTCCCCGGCGACGTTGCCCGCCCCGACGTCGTGTATCGCGCCTTTGCCGAGGTCCTACGCGAGGCTGACGTGGACGTCTTCGCCGCGTTCTGGGCCACACCGTTGCCGCTGCCGTTGCCGTTGCCGGTGACGGTGACTGCCGCGAGCACAACCACAACCACGCCCGGTACGATGCTCCCCGCCCCGTCCCCCGGTGACGTCCTCGTCGGCCTCCTCCGCCACCTGCTGTCGACGTATCTTCCGGCAGCCGCGCCCAAACCGCGCACCGTCGACCGCGTCGCCGCCGACGCGCCCCTCGGCGCCGGCCGCGCCGTCTCGCCTGCCATCCTCGAGTGCTGCGTGCTGCCCTTTGCCGCCAACACGATGCTCCCGGCTGCCAACGTGCGCATGGCCCTGGCCATCGAGAGCCTGTTCCGGTTGCTGTGGACCGACGGCGCCGACGGCGCCGACCGTGCTGGCCGTGCCGACAGCCCCACGCCCCAAATTCTGGTCTGGACACCCG
>AZHD01000007.1:1618098-1652058 GCA_001636815.1 Niveomyces insectorum RCEF 264 | reverse complement strand
CATCTGCTGCTGCCGCACCACCTCCTGCTGCTGCTCTTCCAGCGTCGGCGGCGCCTCCCGCACGTGCCGCAGCCACTGGTGCCACACCGGCGGCACGCGCACGGCGCCCGGATGCGTGCCGCGCGGGTAGCGCACGATGCGGCGCATGCGCACGGGCGACGACGGCGACGACGACGGGTCTACAGGGCCGCCCCCGCGCAAGTCGTAAAACGTCCAATACGTGTTGCCGTCAAGGTCGCGGCCTAGAAGCGTTGGTCAGCGGGTGGGAAAAGGGCGCAGGGTGGTCTCTCGCCGAACCTACCGGCAAAGAACTGCTTCCGCCAGGGCAGGCGGAGCGTCTTCCATTTGTACCAGAGATTGGCAAACGAAGACATAGAGGGTGAAGTGCGGGAGGGAAAAAGAAAAGTAAAAATGAGCGCAAACAAAAAAAAAGGACAGTATGTGCAGGTTGATGGACCTCGAGGTTGGAGATATAAAATGGACCGATTTCGTATTATGTAATTATATGAAATGGCACCGAATTTGGTGCAAGCACTCCCTAAGTAGGCCGTTCTGTATTCTGCCATAGTACACCGCCTTGTCATGCCTTTTGGATTTCGTCTGATCTCATCTCGAGATGCAACCCCTTAAGCCACGTTCCCCCTGACCCGTATCTGCGGCCTGAGACCTGATGATCCGATTATGTACGCTTCGCTGCCCTGCTCGTCCTTGCCTACCTGCCCTCCCGTCTACGTCCGTGATAGTGAGCCCCCCAATGTCACCTTCGGTGTCGTTTGTCAGCGGCGTTCTCTTTGCTGTCCAGGGGAGAGCTCGGTCAATGGCCACTTATTCTTATTCTTTAAATGCCCTTCCTGTGCTCTCATCCCCTATGTCATTCTGCCTTATCTACCGGGGACCCTTATTCGGAGTCCCTTACTTGTTGTGAAGCCTCTTCAATACTAGAGGGTATGACGACTCTTGATAGATGGCCAGCAGACTTGGTAGCTGGTAAGCCTCATCATTCAGTATGAATGCCTCCCTCTAACCTCGTTGCCTTTGTTTCTATTACGCCACCTGATCATTTCCAGGGTCGTCAGGACCTCGGCTGCATTCTTGAAGTCTTCGTCTTAGCGTTTTACAACGACCGCAACGGCCATCGTCGACGCCCCTGTCCGTGCCTTGCGGTCGCCGCTCGCAATGCGTTTTGTCGCGTACGGTGCTGTCGGGTGTTTTCTATGATTGGATTACCGTTCGAACCAAGCACCGTACAATGCAGTCGTGGGCGCCGAGCGATGCTCATAGACCGTGCTCACTGGGCCCGGTTAGCGGCGTGACCTCGTAGCTCTTGTAACGTATTTTGCGTTGACGTAGGACACGAAACACGCTCCGCCCACGCCCGAGGATGGTGCCAGAGCGGAGTCCGTCATCTGGAAACATAAAACATGCCATGCTTAACCGGTGAGAACGAACATCATCAGAATCCGAGACAATTCTTGCTGCCTAAAATGTAAGGCGTACTATCTTGTTCCGACGATCCCAGCCTAAACCGATAGACATTCCAACTTCGGCGTCACTACTCAGTACAGAAAATGCTCCAGGAAAGAGCGTACGCGAAAACAGCCGAAAGGGGAAATCTGGTTTTCCACACGGAATTCGCCTGCCAGATCCGGCACCCTGACGTCATGACTAAGACGGGAAGGCGCGAAAAGACGACGTGGACGAAAGAGGGATCCAGCCGGCCTTAGTGGGCCGGCAAAACAAGGGCCAGACCAGTATTCTACAGTAGGGACCGCCGAAGAAAAGAAGGCTTGGCCTAGTTCCAAGCTACCAAGAGGAGGAGAAGAGACAAGCCGGGCGACGCCGAGAAAGGATATGCAGCCCATTTGACATTCTCTCGTGCATTCCAGCCATTGCGCGCATTCAAGCTACGAGTTTTCCTACTTTCTTTCCGGCCATACGTCTCTGTTCACGACGTCGCCCATCGCGCGCGCCGGCTTTTGCTTTTTTTTTAAAAAAAAATTCTTTTTTCTTTTTTTTTCTTGCGCGAATAGTCGACGACGAACGTTGCCCTCCATGAGACAATGAGACGAACCGACGAACAAGTTTGATCAAAAAGAACGCGCGCAAGCAAGAGAAACGGAGTGGCCTTTTGGTAATCCGCGCTCGTCCGTTGGACGATCCAGTTCTCTCGCGCCCGCCCAATCGGCCTCCTCCTTCCCGCGATGGCAGAGGACGACGAGCGCGTGGCGCCGGTCGTGCGGGACGATGATGATGCCACGGAACGACTGGAACGGGGCCAAGACGAGACGGCGGAGCAGAGACGCCACCAAGAACACGAGGGCACAACAGCGGCGTGGCCGCGGCTGGACCCGGCGGACGAAGCCGGGGATGCCGGGGGTTCCGGGGGTTCCGGAGGGTCCGAATCGACCGAATCGACCGAATCGCTGGGCATTGCCAGCTCCGGAAACAGCCACCTCGCCCGCACACAGAGCAACGCGCTGCTCCGTTTTGACAGCGTCACGCGCGAGGGACGCTCCGCTAGCGTGGTCCGCGACAGCGAGGGCCGCATCGTCTACCCGACGCTGGTGCCGCCCGAAATTGAGTCGCTGTCTCTCCACGGTCCTACGCACGGCGCCGGACATGATGCTGCGCTGGACGCGTTTCCAACGCGGTCCAGGACTGTCTCGGCGCCGCCCAACCCGGACGTTCTTGCGGCGCCCGGCGGCGGCGACGGCGGCGACGGCGGCGACGGCAGCGGGGGCGGCATGATGATGGCGGGGACGGCGACGGCGACATCCTCAACCGCGGCCGTGTCATCGTCAGAAGCCGCTGCAGCAGCAGCAGGAGCAACAACAGGAGCGGAACCCAAGACGCGTTTCTCATCCGAGTCGGAAGATTGGCTCACCAGTTTGGGCCACAGCCGGAAACGGTCGGACACGCTGCCGCTGCCGTACAAGCGCCGGTACTCCAACGCGTCGATCATCCACGAGCTGCGAAAGACGTCGACCCTGCTGTGGAACATGCACGACCACGAGGAGGAGGAGGACGAGGCCGCGGTGGCGTGCGCGTTTCATGCCGTGGACAACAGCCCGGGCGTGGCCTTGCATCGGTCGCAAGACACGTGGCAGCCGGAACCTCCGAGCAGGAAGACGCAAAGAGGCAGTTTCTGGCGCAAGGCCAAGCCCACAGCGGACATCGAGACAGCCCCCCAAAAGGCCCATCACCCCCCCTTTGGCAGCCTTTTTCACCATCACCACAGCATCATGAACTCGCGGTCGTTCAAGAGGGACGGCCGCCTACCCATTTCCGTCAAGGACACACACCACACGGGCTACCTAGCCAAGGCGGTCGGCCTGGCCGTGCAGCACATGCGGCACTATGACGGAGGTAGCGGCGGCAGCGGCGGGGACGGTGACGAGAGTGCCAGTACCGACGTCGACGCCGCTGCTGCTGCGGCACCCGCGGCAGCACCGCAGCCGAAGGAAAGAAAGGAATTGTCTGCCGCGGCGGCCGAGTTCAGACGGATCTCCCGCAACCTCATGCACCAGCCCTGCCCGCGGCTCAAGATTGTCATCATGGTCATCGGCTCGCGCGGCGACGTGCAGCCGTTTCTCAAGATCGGCAAGCTGCTCAAGGAAAAGTACGGCCACCGCGTGCGCGTCGCCACGCACCCGGCGTTCCGCGAGTTCATCGAAAAGGAAGCCGGCCTCGAGTTCTTTTCCGTCGGCGGCGACCCCGCCGAGCTGAT
This sequence comes from Niveomyces insectorum RCEF 264, assembly GCA_001636815.1. Taxonomy (NCBI): domain Eukaryota; kingdom Fungi; phylum Ascomycota; class Sordariomycetes; order Hypocreales; family Cordycipitaceae; genus Niveomyces; species Niveomyces insectorum. The sequence continues at coordinate 1,648,331 of AZHD01000007.1, read as the reverse complement.
GGCCTTCATGGTCAAGAACCCGGGCATGATTCCCAGTTTGGCCACCGTCAAGTCGGGCGACATTGGCCGGCGCCGCGCGTCCATGGCCGAGATGTTCGAGGGGTTCTGGCGCGCCTGCGTCGACGCCACCGACGACCCCCACGACATCCGCAGCCTCAAGCTGGTCGGCGACAAGGAGCCGTTCATCGCCGACGCCATCATCGCCAACCCGCCCAGCTTTGCGCACGTCCACTGCGCCGAGGCGCTCGGCATCCCGCTCCACCTCATGTTCACCTTTCCCTACACGCCGACGCAGGCGTTCCCGCACCCGCTGGCGAGCATCAAGCGGTCCAACGTGGACCCCGGCTACACCAACTTCATCTCGTACCCGCTGATCGACATGATGGTGTGGCAGGGCCTCGGCGACTTGGTCAACAACTTCCGCGTCCAGACGCTGGACCTGGACCCCATCTCCAAGATCTGGGCGCCCGAGGCCGTGTACCGCATGCACGTGCCCTTCACCTACCTCTGGAGTCCCGGCCTCGTGCCCAAGCCGGACGACTGGGGCCCCGAGGTGGACCTGGCCGGGTTTGTCTTTTTGGAGCTGGCGGCGTCGTTCACGCCCCCGAGCGGTCTGGCCACCTTTCTCGCCGCGAGCGCGGAGCCGCCCATCTACATCGGCTTCGGCTCTATCGTGGTGGACGACGCCGACCGGTTCACCGCGATGATTTTCGATGCCGTGCGGCGGGCCGGCGTACGGGCGCTGGTGTCCAAGGGCTGGGGCGGGTTTGGCGGCGACGGCACGGCCGTCCCGGACAACGTGTACCTGCTGGAAAACACGCCGCACGACTGGCTGTTCCCCCAGATGCGCGCCTGCGTCATCCACGGCGGCGCCGGCACCACGGCCATGGCGCTCAAGTGCGGCCTGCCCACCATGGTCGTGCCCTTTTTCGGCGACCAGTACTTTTGGGGCGCCATGATCGACAAGGCCAAGGTCGGGCCCCCGCCCGTGCCGTACCGCAACCTGACGGCCGAGCGGCTCGCCGACGGCATCCGGTACTGCCTGGGCGACGAGGCGCGCGCGGCCGCGCAGACCATCGCCACCAGCATCGAGAAGGAAGGCGACGGCGCCGACAACGCGTGCCTGTCGTTTCTGCGCACGCTCCGGTTCGAAGGCCAGTTCTCGATGCGCTGCGCCGTCTTTCCCGACCGCGTGGCCGTCTGGCAGCGCAAGGACAGCAACGTCCGGTTGAGCGCCCTCGCGGCCGACGCCCTGGTGGAGCGCGGGTACGTCTCGTACAAGAACCTGCACCTGATCCGGCACACCGAATGGAACGATTTCGAGGGCCCGGGCGAACCCATTACCGCTGTGTTCGGCTCGTTGCTCCACACGTTCCGGAACGTCGCCGCGGGGCCCTTTACCGTCGCCAGCCGCCTCTTTCGCAGCCGCAAAGCCAAGGGCAAGAAGGGCGGGAGCGACACGAGCGAACCGCACGAGAAGAGCGCGACCGGCGGTGGCCGCAGCCGCGGTGGAGGCACGCGCAAAGCGGACGATGGCTCGTTCGAGGTCGCGTTCGCCACCGTGGGCGAGAGCGTGAGCAAGTCGGCCGTGGCGCTGGCCATGGCGCCCATCGACCTGTACTTTGCGCTCTGCCAGGGGTTCCACAACGCGCCGCGGCTCTACGGCGACGACACGGTGCGGCCGGCCCCGCGCGTCACGGGCATCAAGAGCGGCCTGCGGGCCGCCCGCGACGAGTTTGTCTTTGGCGTCTACGACGGCGTGACGGGCCTCGTGCGCCTGCCCCTGCGCGCCGCGCGCGAGCACGGCGGCCTCGACGGCTTCGCCCGCGGCGTGGGGATGGGCCTCATGGGGTTCGTGCTCAAAGACATCGCGGCCGTGCTGGGCCCGCTGGCGTACGCGATGAAGGGCCTCGCGAAGCAGGCCGAGCCAAGCAGCCGACCCGCTACCTGCGGCGCGCGCGCATGGCGCAGGGCCAGCGCGAGATGCGCGCCCTTGACACCGCCGCGCGGCAGCGGTGTCTCGACCGGGCGGCCGCCGCCTGGGAGACCATGGGCACGCTCTACAAGACCGTCGTGCAGGGCGACAAGGCCAGCCGCAAGCGGCGGAACAAGACACAACGGGGCGGCGGCGAGGAGAAAACCAAGTCCAGCAACAAGCCGGCGACCGGCAAGGCAGCCAAAGCCACGAACACGACACGTTCCAACGTCGTCCCGCAGCCACACCTGCACCACCTGCACCCACACCACCCGCACTACGGCCGCCACCACAACCATTTCCATTACCATGACCCCAACCACCGGCGCAATCCTTCGCACAACTACTACTACCACCACGGGGGGCTGGGCCTGCACATGGACGGAGTGGCGCTCGGCGCGGCGCTCGGCGCGGCGCTCGAGAAGGGGCGGGTGCCGCGCCGGCCCATCATGGCGTCGGACCCAATGTTTCAGCGCACCTGCCAGGGGAAGCCCGAGCTGCCGCCAACGCCCGTCGACGGCAGCACGCCCACAGGGGGCAAAGGCGGTTTGGCGAAACCGCAGCAGCGGCCTGTCCCGACACGGGATACGGAACCTGTGGCTGGTGACGCCGCCGACGTAGCCCCGAAGACAAACTTTGTAGGAGACACGGTTTTGGGTGGAAGTAGCAGCCGGGTGGCCCCCTGACGGCGGATGAAGGCAAGGCATTTAGAGAGGAACAGCGTTCATTTCGCATGGGACAGGATTTCTTGCTTGTACGACTAGCTGGCGACAGACACTTTTCTTTTGTGTGTGTGCATGTCCTTTTTTTGATAAGCCTTCTTCTTTTTGTCCCTTCCATGTTTTTGATCACGGCGTTGTATAAACTTATAGAGAAAGGGTATAAAAATCGAGAGGAGGCTAGGACGGGCGGCGAAAAAGAGGATAGAAGGATAAAATGTAACTTTGGTAAACCATTCTATATTTGCAAAAAAACACAAAAAAAAATTGCATGTGTCTACTGGGACGAAGGAAACAATAGGGACGTGAAAAAAGTCTGTGAGAATAAGAAACCAAAAAAAGGAGGGAAGAAAGAAAAAAAAAGAAGAAGAACGTTATGTTATAAACATGTAAAAAAAGGTCGAAGAACGCAGAGGACACAGACAAGGAAGCAAACGCAAATGTGGTTGTTCCCCCTGTTCCTCATCGCTGCCCCGGCAACGGCCTCGGTCCCACCATCTGCCGGCGCCCGCCGTTGTTGCCGGCGCCCCCGCCGCCTCCGCTCCACGGCTGGTTCGACGCCGCGGCTGCCGGTCCTCGTGCCGCCCTGCTGGTCGCCGCCGGGTGCGCGTTTGCATTCGCGTTCGTGTTCGCTGCCGCCGCCGTCGCCAGCTGCGCCTCCTCCCACTCCCGCTGCCGCTGCCGCTCCATCTCCATCTCGCGCTCCAGCAGCGACTTGCCCGGCAGGGCCCCGCCCGGCTTTGTCCGCAGTGGTGACGGTGTCTGCTGTTGCTGTTGTTGTTGGTACGACGGCTGTTGGTATTGTTGCTGCTGTTGCCGCTGTTGCAGCTGCTGCCGCCGCCGGCGCTCTTCGGCGTCGCGCTCGGCTACGCCGCTGCCGATCTCGCGGGCGTAGGTCGGTTGGATTGACGGTGGTGGTTGTTGTTGTTGTTGTTGTGCGGGTTGGACGTACGTCGGCTGCTGCTGGTACGGAGGCGGCCGCGGGTTCGCAGCAGAGGCAGTCGCAGCCGCGGACGGCGGCGAGACCGCGTACGACGACGGGTCCGGTAGGGGCCGGCCGTGGGTCTTGGTCAGCTTGTTGTTCTTTGGGCCGTTAGCTCCATTGCTGCTGCTGCTGCTACCGTCACCCGTTCGTTGGGCCTTCAACGGACTCGTGCTGCCGTCGTTGGAAGTGGACGGGGTCTTTTCGCCGGTCCGATGGGCACGAATCTTTTGGAAGAACGACGTGGGTCCTGATGATGTTGGAGGCTGTTGTTGTTGTTGTTGTTGTTGCTGCTGCAACGGAGGCGGTGCCTGCTGCTGCTGGCGCTCGCCCGTCTTTTGGCTGCTGAGACGCGGTGGGACCACCACAGACGGGGGTGAATTGTATTGTGGGTAGTGCTGTGGTTGCGGCTGCTGCGGCTGCTGCTGGTACATGGCTCGCGGGTCCGGCAGCGGCCGTGGAGACCGCGAAGAGAGCGGTGGGCTGAAAGCGTCCGTCGACTCGACGGTGCCGTCGGTGCCGTGCTCGAGCTCAAACCGGTGCCGGCTCTGGCTGCGCGGGGTCCGCAGGACCTCCTTCTCGTCGCGCGACCACGAGTCCTGCCTGCTCAGCGGCCGAGCAGGTGTTGCTGCTGCGGCTGCTGCTGCTGTTGTTGTGGTCGTAGTAGTCCCTGTTGTCGCTGTCGGCGAGGCGATGTCTGCACCCGGCACCGGCCGGGTGCGCGACTGCGCCCGGGCCCGTGATCGCGACCGTGCACGGGCGTCGGCACCACCACCATCACGTCCGTTTGCGTGCGCCGACGGCGGCGGACCGTGCAACCGTCCGCGGCCTGCACGCTCTTGCCGCTCGCGCTCGTACTGCTGCTCGCGCTGGCGCGCCTGCTCGAGCTCCCGCTCGAGCTCGCGCACGCGGTTGCTGTACGCCGCCGCGGGGTCGTCGTCCGCAGCCGGCGCGGGTTCGCCGCCGGGCACGGGCAGTTCCTGGTACTGGCTGAGGTACTGCCCCCGTAAGCGTGCATCGCTCCCACCGGCTCCGCCCCCGCTACCGCTGTTGTTGCTGTTGTTGCTGTTGCTGCTCCGCAGCCGGTGCCGCCGCCGTTCTTCGGCGAGCCGCGCCTCGGCCTCTTCCTCCTCGCGCCGGCGCGCCTCCTCGGTCCGCTGCCACTCGCGCTCCTCCTCCTCCCAGCGCCGCTTCTCTTCCTCGGCCTTGCGCTTCTCCTCGGCGCGCAGCCGGCGCGTCTCCTCCTCCCAGCGGCGCTCCTCGGCCTCCCGGGCGAGGCGCTCGTCCTCGGCGTCGCGCTCGGCGCGCCGCCGCCGCGCCTCGTTTTCTTCCTCCTCCGCGAGCCGCTTCAGCCGCGCCTCCTCGGCCTCGCGTTCGCGGCGCAGTTTTTCCTTTTCGGCCGCGTTGGGCACGTGCGGCCCCGCACTCGTGATTTGCCGCCGCCCGCCAAAGGAGATGCCCAGGTTGCCCTGGCTCGCGCCGCCCATGTAGCCGTACTGGGCGATGTTCCAGGCGGGCGCGGTCGAGTCCTCGAGCTCGCGCTTGCTCCAGCTGCTGATCGACGTCGGGCTCGGCTGCCACCGCCCGAGCTCGCCGCGCTGCCACCGGTGTGGGTACCCTTGACGGGGCTCCAGCGGCCGTCGGCACCGCCTCCACCGGTCCGGCTCGGGGCCAGCGGGGTGCGCGTGCCGTAGATGGACGAGACGGGCCGGCCGCTGCCGTCACCGGGCGTGTTTCGTCGTGGAAGCGCCGGTGGCGGACTGCCTGGGAGCACGCCGCCGGTGCTCTGCGGACTCGGCACGCTGTTGCCGCGGGCGCGGGGCCCGATGGCGGCCGGGAACGCGGCCGGGTTGACGCGGTGGGCGGCGCGGCTGAACGCGCCGAGGCACTGCAGCACCTGGGCCGGGTCCTTGGCCTCGTAGAGGTCGACGGTCAGGAACACGTCGTGCGGCTGCAGGTTGAAGGGCGGGGCCTGGCAGGCGCGCAGAAAGTGGGAGATGTTCTCCATCTGCACAAAGGGCATGGCGGATTCCTTGAAGCGGATCGGCGGCGCGGCAGAGGAGCCGGAAAGAGCACGGTTGACGAGGCGGCAGAGGGCGGTGCCGTCCTTGAGGGCCTCGAGCAGGTCGCCGGCGGCCAGCGGCGCGCCGAGGCCGGTCTCGATCCAGGCGCGGACCTCGCGGGCGGCGGCCGGGGTGTACTTGTCGAGGCGCAGCTTGCGGAGGTCGCCGTCGAGCGACGAAACAGACGCCATGGTGAGTCGTTGGAGGTGTTCAGGCGGTGTTGGTTGTTTGACTCGGTCCTTTCGGATCGTGAAGTCCTTTCTTCGGGGTTTCGTCTTTATTTGCCGCCGAATTCGTCGCCGCCGTTCGCGGAAGTGAGGGGAATGTAGGGTAGAATGAGCGTCGAATGTCTGGCAGAGCGAATCGACGTTGGCATTGTGCTGTTGCCGAAAAAAAGTAAAAAGGAAAAAAATGTTGTTTCGGCGAGGTGTTGTTTCCGCAAAGCGAAAGGCGTTGGAAGGAATGCGTAACAATCATGTTCGAACGCCGGCGGGCCGTTAGTTTGCGAAAACGCGCCGAAATGCCCGCCGCCACACTTCTCCCCCGCTGCAAGCCACACCCCGGCGACGAGATGGGGGGGATAATGGGCGGTCATTAAGGGTACATCATCTGCGGGGTAGGTTGTATGGCTGCCAAGGTACCGCTTAGCGCTGGTTGTCCCAGCCACAGGGAATTCAGAAAGTAAACAAATAAATAAAATAACAAAGAAAACAAATATGTGAGAAAGCAATAACATTGGACATTTACGCCGCAGGAGTCTGAATCGTTTGGGAAGTGATTTATTTTTATTCTATGTGCTTCTGAATATGTCTCCTATTTTCTAAGAGCCGTCTCATAAAAACCTGAAAGCAGTAACTTAATAACATAAAAGGGTTTGATCTCTTGTTCGTCTACACGGGGCCTTTTTTATTTTATATTCACGGAATACAACTTCACAGGAAAGAGTGTAGTAGTCGTTATTAGACTCAGCTTACAGCAAAGCGTGAGCTTGGCAGGTAGACTGATCCTTTTGTAGAGTACGAACATGCACAAGCGCATGGCTATAATGTAGTTAACTAAACGTATATTTTGCCTTTCAGGTATGTAATGAGAATAACAATGTAAAGATATAAAAATTGATCATGCAGAGGGTGTATCATGTAGTGATGTGTCGATTTCTGTCTTTGCTACTGAAAGCAATTGCCTTGTCACACGATACATCACGAACACGATCAGACCAAATACAAAGAACCGTCCTACATCTCTGAGTACTGTCTTTGTTTCTGAGTTATTTTCATTATCTGAGAAGAGACCGAGGTCTGTTTAGTATGGAGTTGAGGATGCTTGCTTTCGTGGTTTTCACAACAGCTCAGTGCAGTGTAATAAAGAACAGCGTGACACCGTAGTTATGAAAAGGTGAGAGCCAAAACATCCTTAAAGTGACGAAGTACTTATAAAGCAAGAAGTGAAATCTAACTACGCAAAGAAACTTAAGAAAAAAAAACTGCAAAATACAAGAGACCAAGTCGTACTTCAGAAACATCTTACACACGACTTCCCATGAGTCTGCTGAAAGACTGGATAAGTGGTGTAGGCAACTCTCCCGTTGAAAAACCACTGGCATGATCAACAGCTTCGTCACAACCCCTGAATAATGAGAAGCCCGTCACTACCACCACCATGTTAAATGAACGGCCAGACACATCTCCACCTCTTGATGTGGAACTGGTGACAAAGAACTTCTGAGCTCACGACGTTTGTTTCTTTCTCACACACTCATGACCCAACACTCCCTCGTCACAATCACCTTCTGTCACATCTTCTAATCCTACCCTGCATTCAAAAAGTATATAAGGGCCGGCCACATGCATTATTCTGCCGCCTGCCAGTCGCGCGGGCGCTGCTCAGCAACTTACGGATGCTTCCACCGTTCTTGTTAATATCCTGAACGCCCTCCTACAGATCTGTACGTGTAGGCTTGGACTTCTCTTACCCTTACACCACTCCTTGCTGATATGGACAATACAACCGGCTAACGTTTCTTTGGAACTGGCGAAGCAGTGGCCGCGGCTTTGTGGACGAGGACCGAGACCATGCAGCACGACACGACGCCGCTCAGCGGTCCCGCGGATACCAGCTGGCGAGTCCCTGGTGTATGCACTGCCAATAACTCCTTTCTCCGAAATGTCTCCGGGCCCATAGTGGAAGGTGGCGAATCTATTGGATTTTGAGACGGGTTAAGGCCTATGACAATACGACAGTGTTCTGGCTTACCAGCAGACCAGAGGATGCTACGCTTTACGAGCTTTCGTCTTTATTACCAGGCTTCGGATTAACGGAGACAACTCGCCTACTTAGATCGGCACCGTGTTGAAATCCGATTCGAAACCCTCCCCGAGAACAACGATAATGCCGCTGAGCCGGGAGCGGCGTCTCCAGGCGTCTGGCCGGGTCGACATCGACCCGGAAGAACATCAACTCCGATTGGAGCCCGGAGATCGTCTTCTCAGTCTCTGGGAACAGCGCATGGCTGCGCTTAGTGGCAGACGTCCGCTCTCCGCGGAGGAGGGGATCTCTGCCCTGCGCGTGGAGCGTCGGATAGCCTGGCTCGCGCCGACGGTGGTTTGATTGTTTGGCACGGTTTTTCTGTTTTGTTCATGTGTCGCCTGTTTATGTGCGCCTAGGACTTTTCTTTGTTTACTCACGCGGCCCTATACCGGCGCGTGGGAGATGCCCGTATGAGCACCCATAGAACTTTCTTCTGATACAACTATGTTAAAGTCTTACTTTTTATTCCTACACGCTTTTTATAATCTTATATCGCATCGTAGGCGTTTACCATGTCTTCCTCTAGGACACATTAGTTGTATTTTACGGGCCAGCCTGCCCATAAGTACGGAATGGTGTCTGTCGGCTTCTTGCGCTTTTGGAGGTACATACAAGCCTAACCAAACTGCCACAACCAAAATATCTGAAGCCATGCTTTCTGAGCATGGCGCGGCTCCCCAAGAAGAAGCACATTGCGTTCGCAATCGGCCTCGCCTTTCTTAAACACAATCAACGACGTGCGAGGGGTGTGCTCACAATCGCTGCGCAACAGGGCGCGTACCAGTTCCCCGTACCCTTTCCCAGGGCGATGCCGCTGGTGAGCTGCTCCGGGAGGACTGCGATCCCACCGCCGAGATCGAGAATGCCGGGGTCCGGGGTGTTTGTTCGACGAGCAGAGCCGTTAGTTCGCGTAGCCCGGGCTCGTTGCTATCGAGGAGGCGTTTGTGCAAATTTGCACACGGGGCCCGGACGTGGAGATCCACCCTCAGGTGCATGCTTGCGAGTCGCCCGAAAGGTATGCAAAACGATACATCGTCGCGCTAGAAGCCAGCGGGCCGTGAACATCGGACAGGGCGAGGCTCTGCTGCCGGTGCTGCCGTTGCTGCCGGCGCGGAGCAACCACGGCGGTCTACAAAGGCCGATTCTGCCGCACTTGGCGACGCCATCTGGCTATGGCGGTCGAAATTGTTAAAAGAGTTCTCTCCCCGGCCTGTACGGTGGCACGCAGAACAGCGTCTCCAGGTTTGACGTGGGGGCCATCAGCATGACTCAGATGTACTAGAGGACGCGCAACCCTGTCACTGTTTCAAGCTGGAGATTCGCTTGGATTTTGAGAATAAATAGACAATTGTTCGTTTTTCCTTTTGTCTGCTTGACGTAGTAAATTGCCGTCTGATCACCAGTCGAGCGCTGAGGCATTGGATGACGGCGGCGGCCGGCTCGTGGTGGTGGTGTTCGTCGTCGTCGTTGTCGTCGACGTCCTGTCGGTATTCTGCCTGCCCGCCGGCGACTGCCGCGGCTGCTCCTTATCGTTGTCGTCGTCGTCGTCCTTGTCTTCTTCTGACTGCAGCCCCAGTGCCGCCGCGACCGCGGCCTCGTCGTCCGCGTCGCCGTCCACGCCCCACCGTACACCCAGAGCGGGCAGCCGCGCGGCGAGCAGGTCGTGCCAGCTGCGCACAAGGGGATGCGCGCGGGCGACGTCGTAGATGGTGTGATCGCTGTGGTTGTCTCCAGGTGCCTTGGCTTCTGTCGGCTCGACCGACCCGGCTGACTGTGTCAACTCCGTCCCCGTCTTTCCCCCCGGCACATTGTACAGCCACGTCCCGTCGGGCGCAAAGTACGCCGGTGCAAACATGAACGTCACAGCCAGTTGCTGCCGCGCGCGGGCCAGCAGGGCGACCAGCTCCCCGTCGGGGTCGCCGCCGCGATCCTCGTACGCCGCCGCGACGACCGCCTCCAGCAGGCCCACCAAGTGGCCCGCGACCGACCCGAGCGCCGCCCCCAGCGCGTACCCTTCGTCGAAGCCGGCCTGGACGCTGGCGGCCTTGGCGGACGTGAGGCCGTCGCGGTAGCCGGCGGTGGCGTGGTCGGTGTGGAGGCGGTGCATGTCGGAAGGATGGACCGCCGCAGCGGCTGCTGCTTCTGCTGCTTCTGCTGCTTCTGCTGTTGCTGCTGGTGCTGCTGTCGCTGCTGCTGCGCCCGGACTCCGGGTGGTGTCTGCCGGCCCGGCCGCACCAAAGACATCGTCAAACAGGTCCACGCGGCTTCCTTCATCGTCTTCCTCCTCCTCGCCGCCTCCGCCGTGATAGTCGCCTTGCGCGGTCTGCGCGGCCTGCGTGGCCTGCGCGGAGCGGACGGGCTGCCCCATGGTCGCCGCGGCAAAGTCGTCTATGTTTGCGGGGTCTGCGGGCGGGCGTTGGTGCATGGTAGACTGGGAGTTGCAAAGATGCCACCGTTTGTTACTACCTATGCAGTTGTAGAATGTCGCAAGAAGAGCGAGAAATCTTTTGGTGCCGCCCTTTTTTTTTTTTAGCGGCCGCTTTGCGGAGCGGGTGTGTTGGTGGTCCATTTTAGCGGGTCGACCCCCCCCACTTCGATGACAGAGCCGCCTGTAGCCTCCCGTCCAGTGGTGACCTCACCGAACACATTGGTTAATTAACGTCCTATATAGAAGACACGGACGGCGCAAGAAAGAGAGAACAGTCATGTAATTTGCAGCACAAGATGCTCTGATATATTAACGCGTGGTATTCTTTCTTATGAAACATAAACTTCCCTCGCAAGTGTTGCTTCAAACAAAAAGACTGATCTCGTCAACGCCAGATGCTTTGTGTACAAGGTCCGACGGCAAATCCAACTCGCTTCCGCAGACAAAATGCATTATCACATGGAGGAAAACATGCGAAAACGGTGAACAAGACAAGGGATATACTTTCCAGGGAAAAAGCCAACAAGCCAAAAAAGCCAACCAAAAAACTTTGAAATGCCAAAAGAAAATAAACAATAAAAAGAAATAAATAGAACAAAAGCCGCTCCAATCGTCACATCGTTCAATCTGTTGTTTGGGGTTGCGTTCGTTGTCTGTTGATTTTGCTCCAAAGACGAGAACAGATCACCGCGCCTCGTCGTTGTCGCGTGGTACGGCGCTGGACGGCTCAATCACAATCTGCGGTAGCTGCGCCAGGCGCAGGCTCGGTAGCTGAATGATGCCGCTCGCGCGGGACGCCCGCCTACTGTGCTGACTGCTGTTGCTGCTTGTGCGGTGCGGTGTGGCAGCAGCGGCAGCACCATTGGATTCCGCGGACGCTCTCGGCTCCGTGGGGCCGGTGTACACGGGTGGTGGTTCGGCGTACGGGCTGGCGGAGCGGGATTGTGCGGGTGTCAGGGCGTCGTTGAGCGAGACTTCGTCGTACCCCGGCGGGGAGTACGCGGGGGCCACGTCGTTGTTGTTGTTGTCGCCGCTGCCGGCGTCGGCCTCGGCAGCGTCAATCAACTCCGGGCTCGAGCCGGCACGTGTGTGGCGTGCAGAGTGCGAGCTGGTGCGGGACCGCGACGTCCGCGGCGGATGCACAGACGGCACACCATCGCTGTGGGTCGTGTCGATGCTGAGCACCGAGCTGGCGCTGCGACCACGCCGGTGCGCAGCAGCAGCTGCTGCTGCTGATGCCTCAGCGCCATCTGCGGGAGCAGCGTCGGACTGGTTTGTTGGGGGGAGCAGCGGCGACCGCGCCGACGCGGCCATGCTCGCCGCGTCGCTGAGCAGTCCGACACGCTCGCTCTCCGTGCTGTTCGCCCGGATACGGGTGCCGTCGTGGCGCGCGACGCCCAGGTCGGCATAGCTGACGCTGCTGATGGCGCGCTGGCGCGTCTCCTTGACGCGCTCGTGCTCGTTGCGCAGCGCCTGGATCTCGGCGTCGTTGGTCGTCGAGGCCGCGCGCGTCTGCTCGCGGAGCGCCTGCAGCGCCGCCTGGTCGTTGCGCGTGCGGGCGTCGCGCCGCGCCAGCCGGCGCTCCTCGCGCTCGGCCAGCTGGCGCCGCCGGGCGAGGCGGATCCGGTAGAGGGCGTCCATCTCCTCCTCGCGCAGCTCCTCCTCGACCTCGGCCGTCGGCATCTCGATGACGACGTCAATGCCGTCGCGCTCGCCCTCGCGGCCGAGGACGTGCTCGTTCTCGAGCGGCTTCGGCAGCGTCATGACGGAGCGCACGCTGGTGTTGCGGTCGACGGTCGAAGACCCGGTGTCCGCTTGGGCCGAGCCCGCAGCAGTCGTCGTGGGGGTTGTCGTGTCCATGTTCGTGTCGGTGTGATCGTTGTCGTCGCGGCCGGAGCGGGAGTATTTGGCCGTGCGTGAGCGCTGCCACCGGCGGTATACGACCCATGCCAGAGCGAGGACGCTGATGCCGATGATGACGCCGACGACGATCTGCAGATGCCTTAGCAACGTTCCTTTTCCCCCGGGGGGGGGGCAAAACAAGATACGTCATCACCACTTACCAACGCCATTTTGAAATTGGGAGGGTTGTCGTTCTTGTGTTTGTCGTTGTTCTCGTCGTCGTTCTCGTCGACGGCCCGCCGCAACAACGCAGACAAGGTCCGGATGTGCCGGGAGGCGGGCCGCGCCCCTGGCAGCCTGCCACGATGTATGAACATGGTGGGAAAGGCAGGGAGGAGTGATGAGACGTGCGTGCGTTTGCCTGACGTATACAAACGGAAACGAACGGAAACAAACGGGCGCAAAGGCGGTCCAAAAGCAAACGATCCGAATTCAAAGAAAACCGAGAAAAGGAAGAAAGGAGGCCGTTTCGAGACAAAAAATACTAGTCGGCGAGGACGGATGGCACTGGCCGTTGATGCTACTATGCATGGTAGGCCAGACGGTCGCAATTCGAGGTCAATCTTTCTTTGCGTTTGTCTGTCGTTCGTCTGTCGTTCGTTGGATGCTTCTGTTGAGATTCAATGTCGTGATGTCTCGTCAGCAGAAAGACGGGCGAGAAAAATCTCTATGCCGTCAGCTTGGAACAGTGTAGGCGTTTTTGCTTGTCAGCATTTGGCCCGTTCTGGCAGGAGGCGTGCAGTGCCTCGGGGCAGTTCTTTCCTCGTATCTTACTCCATGTAATGCACCCAAACGGCAGGCGCCCTTCTTCGACGGTGGAGCCGGCTGGTCGATCTGGCTTGCACAGCCCCTCTTTTTCGGCAAGCTCTGTCTCTCTTCTCTCTCTCCCCAGCCTCCTGGCCGCTTGCTTGGCCAACTTCTTATGTACTCCGTACTCATTCTCCCGTCGTTCGTACCTTCCACGGCGTCGTTGATTCTGCCTATTCTGTCACTGTCATTTGTGTTCGCTCCTTCCAGTTTTTGGCACTGCCATCGGGAAAGAGCAACGCAGCTTTGCCTGAGCTCTTTCCACAGAGGCCAAGACACTACATCACTCGTAGAGGTATTCGGTACTCCGTACGTCTGAGCTGACACAACCCCCAAGCCTAAACACGTTTTGCCTACTCCGAACAGTACTTAGAACGCCTAGACCCAACACACAGCAACCCCGTTCAAAACGCAACCCCTGGCCAACGTTGTGCCTGCCCTACCAATTTTAGTGGCCCCCAGGTCGCAGTGTCCAGGAACTTGGTCTCCACGACACCCACCAAAGTACCAGGTACTTTGTCCGCAAGCTCAGCCTGACGAGCCCACGTACCTGCCGCGCTGCATCCTTCCGATCCTTCAACCTGTTTCGGATTGTCGGGTCAGCCATTCTGCCATTCATTCTTCACCTTCACGTGCTTCACGTGCTTCACGTATTCACGTGCTCTCATTCACCCGTTTGATTGTTGACATTTTCTTTTCCTCTCACAATTTACAGACGTCGTATCGCAACAAACGACAGACCGGTCATCGTGTATATTCTCGGCGATCGCTTGCATAGTGCATGTAGGCCGTAACCCAAGCAACGTGGCCTGGTGCTACGCTGCAACGGCGTCTCCGGATGAACGTCCCCAATCCTCTTCCCAGGCAAGGTCTGTATTCTCGTACTTTGGTAAGCTCTCTGAGATGGTTTTGTTACGGAGAGATGATTGTGGTCTCCTTTGCAACGGGCATGCTCTCGAATCTTTACTTGTTTGAACTGTCTCATCAAATATGCTTCAGGCGCATCTCATGGTCTCAAGTGATAAAAGGAAGCCTTATTCTTCAAACGTAGAGGATTGAAACGCTTTTGATGTAGAAGTGACCTTGGAGTTTTATTGACTGAGAATGTGAAGGCTGTGTCAAGTGCAAGTGACGTCCTGGCTGATGCAAACGCGATGAAACAACCGGCTGGCTTTCACGTCGTGACGTATCACTACCCCGTACCAGTGACCTATATAAACCGTAAAACAACACACCTCTCTTTTCTCTGGCACAGCCAAGTTCTCAGCCTCTAGACTCTTCGTACGGTGGCCGGTGAGAGCAAGGAATTCGAGGGTTTCTAAGATCCTCCCGACACCGCAGATGCGGGTGATAAGTAGGGCGCCTCCTCAAAGTTGAAATCACGGTTGGCTTTGACAAGTTTTTGTTTCCTATTTTGCAAGCATCTTCATTTCAGGACAAAGAAAAGCGTCGACAACAACGGTGAAAATTGTCGGACGCTTGAGGTTCTACTAAAAACGTTGCTCGAACGCAGTGACACACTGCATTGGTTTATGGCTCCTTAATCACTCGTCGATCCACATCACTTCACTTGCCCTCTCACTCTTACTTTCTTCATAAAGCAGATTCTCCCACCATATGTATCTCTCAGTCTTTTTTTTTTGCTATCTTCATCTCTTACAAACTCCCCCGAGCTTCACCATATATGTCCTCATATCGACATCCGAGGCCCTTCGAAGAGATTATCGACGAGATGCCGGGCGAAATTCAAAGGCTTGAGGTATGTTTGTACGCAGCGTACTGACATGTTGGTAACATGCATTTCATCTAACGTACGACCAGGATCGTTGACAACCAGCAAGCCGCGAAAAGCAGCCGCTACAACAGTTAGGCCATCAAAAAAACCAAAGGCGAATCTCACTAATCTTTGAGTTCGGCCAACTCCGAATTCTCAAGCTAGTTATGGCTGTAGGCACACGCTCCGGCAGTCAAGATGGCCTAGGTCAAAGGCCGACCACGATTACATGTTCGACCGTCATCGACCATCATCGACCATCATATACTTTTTTAAACGGCATATATTGGTCTGGGAAGCATTTAGCCATAGTTTCCTGAAACTTCCGCCTCTGTAGGTTCAAGTCCAGCTTTTCTTGTTTTGATTGCTTGATCAAACGTTTACTCACCCAAACTTCTTCGACTGATAACTCTAAGGTTCACAGGCGTATTCATTGTCCTATACGGTCGGCCGATCCGAGAACGAAAGCGGCCTCAAGATGCTAAGGGCAGATTTACCGCTGCCCCCTATCCTCCCGCTTATAGCGGCCGCAGATACGATAGACGTGGACGATGATGATCCTCGCATACGATCCCCCCGATGTGAGCAACAACAACACCCACGCAGGGTCACGCGGACGTGGATAACTGGCCTTGTCACCGTCCCCACGCAAGCAAAGTTCTTTGGCGACCACACAAATCTCGAAGAGGTCACATTCTCTGCGCGTTTCTCCGGCATAACAGCCCGGGCTAAAGGCGAAAACCTAATGCCGCATAGGCATGCCATATCTTTCCTTTTGAGGCGGATACTACATGCAATATGCATCTCAGCGGGCTTGGCCACCGGCACTCCATTTCCCTGCTGAACCCAGCCGGTCAGGGGGTCGTCTAGCCATACCTGGCTCAGCTACGCCGACAAGCTACCAAAATATTCAGAGCGTGAACAACGACGGCAAGGTGCCCATCGAACTGATTATCGCCTGAGCAAATAACACATCCAAAAACACATGAATATATATATATATATAACAATGCCGTCACGAGTTCTTCTCCACCAGAACGTTTTGCCTTTCAGAGAAGTTCAAGGAAATATGCCGACGCCAAAGCACACTTCCACCTACGGCAGACAAACCGGTTAACATCACAAACAACGACGGAAACGACGCAGTCGTTCTTCCTCGAATCGGACAGCGTACGCTTCATTGGCAAAGCTTACTGCAACATTCAAGTATACGGTGATAGGGTGGTGATGTGTTTTGTTGCAATTTGCACAAACAGTCCCCTGCTGCCGGGACCGTTACTATGGCACCCGCGGACGGTGCTGTTCTGGTATACGCGGGTGGCCACCGAAGACCGGGGGCGCCAGTTGAAGCCCTGCGCGCGAGAACAGCATGCAAGAGCAGCAATATCAGCCTTCTCGCCAGCTTTATGGGCTGGCGGTTTCGCTTGACTGCAGAAGTTTTGCAATTTTATAGCCAGGCGTGCTCAAGACAGCATACGAAATTAGTACGATCGCCGAGACGGTTGCTGCGATGGTCGGGGAAAAGCCGCCGTATCTTATTTCTGTGAGCGCTCTTGAAGATCGCGGAATCCTGTGGAACATGTCTACCCAAACTCTTGATCATGTAGGCCTACCCGCGGCTGATGTCTGCCGGATGAAAGGTTTATACACTATTACTATTCCCCTTAGCCTTCTCCCTTCCCCTACAACTCTTTCTTTTCTGTCCGCGACCGCGCGACGCAAAACCAAAGCCGATACACGCGAGAAGAAAGACCGGGAATCATATTAATATATAGAAACACCCCGTCATCAGTTTGTCTTTGAGATGAATGGGCTTCCATTCGGAATACTTTTAGGGTAGGGTGGACAAGAATCACGAAAAATGTAACAGTTCTGAAATCTCATGTTAGACGTGATCAAAGTGAAAAAGGAAGGGTGTTGGCTGCCTCTACTTGCCAATGACTCTTCTTTGCTGCCAGCCGCAGGATCATTTGGACACCAAAAACCTCGTAAAAGAACTTCTTAAAAAGACCGCTATAAACGTAATCTACAAAATATATTCTTTCTCTTTGACCGTGTATGTCAACCCTCCCCTCCTCCCCCCCCAGCCTACCCAAACCGCTTCTCAAACTTCTTGAGCATCCCCGTCACGCCCCGCTCCAGCCGGCCTGCCGACTCCTCCAGCATGCCCCGCGGATCCTGCTTCTGCCTGTATGCTTGCGTGTGGTGCTTGCTGGCCTCGCCCTCCGTCGGCCGGTACAGCTGCTGGTGCACGGAAAAGTCGGGTGTGCTGCTGTTGGTGGTGGTCGTTGTGGTTGTGGTCAGGGTGCTACCACCCGCCGCGGCCGCCGCCGCTGCTGCTGTGGCCCCCTCGTTCTTGTAGCTGTAGTGGCTGAACCCGGCTACGGCCGCGGCCGCGGGCATGGGCGGCGGCGGCACCGAGGCCGCTGTGGGCGGTGGCAAGAACCCGGGCGGGCTACCGGGGTACGCCGGGTTGAACGGCGCGGGGGCGTTCAGCGGAGGCAGCGTGGCAGCGCGGATGAGACCCGGGTGGCCGGGTGGACCGGGTGGACCGGGTTGTCCTGTGTACGCTGGCGGGCCCGGAAACGAGGGTGCGCCCGGCGGCGGCTGGAAGGCCGGCGGGGGCACCCCGGGACTCAGCGGGCCCAGCCCGGCGGGCACGACGAGGCCCGGGCTGAACGGCGTGTTGGCGTCCTGGTACAGGGTCTGGTGCAGGGGGTCGTGGGCGGGGGTGTCCTCGGGCGGTGGGGTCTTTTCCCGTGGCCGGATAGCCTCCGGGGCCGGAGGCGCGGCCGGGTTGTAGGCCATGATGGGCACGGGGGCGGCGGTGGCGGCGGCGATGGCGTCGTGTGGTGGGCCTCGGCCGAGACGGCCGAGAGAGGTGGTGCGGCGAATGTGGGTCCAGCGGCAGCTGCGGTGGCTGTGGTTGATGCTGCCGCCGCCGCGGGTCGGTCTCCGTTCAACGCCACGTGTTCGAGCTTCTGCACGAGGTCATTCTGGGCTGCTGCTACCGCCGGCGGCCGTCTCTGATGCTGCTGCTGCTGCGGTGGCGGCGGTGGCGGTGCGGCGACGGGCTCGTCCTGGATGTCGAGCTGGTGGGCCGGCAGCACGAAGCGCACGCCATTGACAAACTGCAGGGCGTCGCGCGGGGTCCAAAAGTAGATGTCGAGGCTGCGCAGCGGGTAGTGGTAGATGGCCTGGTTGTGCGGGTCGTAGGTGGGCAGGTGCCACTCGTCCGGGCTGGGGGGCGCAGCGTCGGCGCGGATGGCGAGGGAGACCATGCAGCTGTGCTTGTAGGAGTAGGTGACGGCGGTGCGGTCGAGGACTGGGGTGAGAGTCAGCGGAGGACAACACACACAACACGACACAGTTTGGGATCATAAAAACCACGCACACCCGTCGAACGCGTCCTGCTCGTCCGTGCCCGGCCGGTTGGCAATCTCGATGCGGGCGCGGCCCTCGTGGGCGTTCTCGAAGAGGTAGACGTAGGAGCCCTTGTCGAAGCGATGGTGCAGCGGGCGGGCGTCCTCGGGGCCGTAAAAGTAGTGGACATCGCCGAAGCTGCGTTTCCTGTCAGCAGACGTTTTACAAGACGAAATGCTCTCCTTTCTCTGCTCCATCGAACACCTACAGTGTCGCGACGACCTCTTCGCCGGGCCGCGCAGCCATGATGTCCGGGATGTTGCTAAGCTGATGGAGAGCAAAAGGACGACGTGATCAACAGGTGGTAAAGGCAAACGATAGCAGACAGCAAAAAAAAACGAGCAGGACGAAAACAAGAAAAAAAAGGTGTGACGGCGCACAGAAAGGATTGTGGTTGTAAGAATCTGCCCCCCCTCGTCTCTCCCCCCCCCTTTTCCCGCCTGTCCCTCTCGCACGCAACGGCCGCCCACCACGGCTCGCGGTTACACCCAGAAAACCGGTGTGTGAGCTCCCTACAACGGTGCTCTTCTTCTTGCATGGCACCGCACGTTGCAAACCCTGTCTCGCGCTTTTTGCTGTGGATATCACAAACTTGTGCGCCGCTTGCGGGCAGACTACGACTCGCTATCAACGCACCACGGGGCCCGTTCAATCACCAATAAGGCGCCAATTCGGCTTCCTCTGCTTTCTCTCGTCTTAAGGACACAATACAACTTCACTATCCCCCATGCTTTCCCACCGCGCTCCCCACCGCGCCAAGCAGTGAACAAGAGCTCGTTCGTGTGGTTGCTCTGGATGGCCCAAAGAGGAACGTCGGCGCTTACCAGAACGGAACGGACCAATGGCAGCCAGCCGTCGCCGTGCGATACGGTGGGTCCACCAGTGTGTGCTTGAACGCAGCAGCCCCATGATTGGCCTAAACAGTACAGTTTTGGTCCGTTTCCTCGCTGCGAGTTGAAGATCGTCGTTCTTCGTTCTCACAAAGCACATCATTTTTCTTCTTATTTTTCCTTTCACTTATTACGTCAATGTATAGTCTGTGGCCTGTTTTATCTAAAGAGCGAAACCGACGATAAACGTGGAACTTGCCGGCAACGAGGTGGTGCTGGCTCGGTCGGAAGGATCACGTGACATACATGAGGTCTGTTCATCTCGAATCTCAAACCGAAGAGCTTCCCATCCGCCTCCGGGCTGCCGGACCGGGCCAGGTGTGGCCTCCCATTTGGCCACGAGGCCGAAATGATTGCGAGATCTCTGGGGACGAGGATGCCGGCGCAGGCCAGGTCTTCGGGCGCAGCAGATCCGGCGTTGCTCCGGCCAACAACGATCAACGGCGGCCGTGGACACTTCGAATAAGCGCACTGGAGTCAAACCAGAACCCAAAAAACAGTCTCGGCTTTTAAAGGATCGAGAACGATGCTTTGCTCCCTTTTGGGTTGTTGTCCTGAGGCGTGTTCTGAGGAGCGGGCCACCAAAATGGGGGGTGTGCGCCTATCCAATCGCGAAACGCTCGGACCACCGTTTTAGTCTTCAGGACTTTTCGCGGGGGGCCCATTGAATTTTTTTGGGCGTGCAAAAATACGACGACAACGAACGAGAACGGCCTCCCTATGCCAACGCGAAAACAACGACGAAACGACAAAACGACGACGGGACCTCTACGGAGTGTTCTATTGTGTTACCTTGACGGCGGACATTGATCCCCACCTTGCAAAGACATCCCTCGCCTTAACAAGCCCGCGGCGGAAACCATCATCCCTTCGCCTGGCCTGACGGGGCCTCTCCGACCGGCCGCACTGCTCTTTTGCGAGCTCGACGACAACGACGACGACGGACAAGAAGTCGGAACCGGGTGTCTGATTGTTTGTTTCGTCCTTCCGACTTCAAGTATACCTTCTGCCGCCGCCGCCGCCGCTGCTCCCCTCCACCATGGGCATCCTCCACATCACCGACACCTGCGCCCACCTGCAGAACGCCGCCCGCGCCCGCCTCGGCCTCACCTCCATCCCCAACAACAAGTACAACCTGCGCTTTGCCCTGGCCCTGCACCGCGCCGGGTTCCTCGCGTCCGTCACGCGCGCGGGACCCACGCCGCCGGCCCCCGCGGAGCTGCTGACGGGCGCCCACGTCGACGAGCCCGTGACCTCGGCCAACGTGGCCACGCGGCGGCTGTGGCTGGGGCTCAAGTACTGGAACAACGAGCCCGTGCTGAAGCGGCTCAGCGCGTACTCGAAGCCGACGCGGCTGGTGACGCTGCCGCTGCCGGCGCTGGAGCGGGTGGCGCGGGGGTTCCCGGCGGGGCCCGTACGGGGTCTGTCGCTGGGGGAGTGCCTGTTTTTGAACACGGACCGGGGTGTGCTGGAGGTGCGGGAGGCACTGGACAAGAAGGTGGGCGGGCAGGTGCTGTGCGTGGTGTCATGAGGGTAGGAGGAAGAGGGGAGGGGGAGCAAGAAGTCGACAAACGACGCCTGCCAAAGCGCCGGTTACAACACACGAGGGAGAATGCTGTCAATAGAGCTACATTGTACGAGTACAAAAAAATAAAGGAAATCGGACAAAAAGGGCCAGTCGTTTGCACAGAGGAGAAGTGGATGCCGAACCTGGGTCGGCCGCCCAGGAGCAGGTGTTGGTTGTGTCTTGTGTGTAGTGCGAGAAAGCCACGCGAAGTGAGGCCATTGCGTTGGCCCATAGACAGCTTCTGACTACACAACAACATCACGGGAGGGAATGGTAGATGTACGGCCTACGGTATCTTGCGACCAGCTGCAGGACGACACAGACAACGCGGCTCAGAGAAGATAGGAAAGAAAGTAAAAGAACAACGTCCTGCATCCAATATCGAAAAAAGGCCTGGCGAGCATCACCACGGGATTCCGCGCCCTTTGTCGGACATGCGGCGGCATCCCGGCATGAGCACGGTCTAACTGCGTAGAAACGAACGAAGAGTTGCCTGCCGCGAGAGAACAATAATCCGCAGTGGACAGCGCGAAACCACCCACAACCACAAAAGACAATCGGACGAAAACTACGGGGAGACGACGTGCATGTTGATATTAGGCGAGTGCCAGAGCGAATGCCGGAAGAGACGTCACAGGCCAACGCGCTGGTCAGTCGATTTTTCCATCTACGGATACGTAGTATCATCATGCAGTTATTATTACGACCCTGTAATACTCCGTCCTTGGTATTGCTCATGGCAGCGCCTACTCTTACTGAAGAAGGCGAAAGCTGAATAGTTATATGAGGAGGGGCACCATGGAATCAACCGGGGGGAATTCGCCGTTTATCAAACAGCATTGGACGTCGCCGAAGCTCCGCAACGACGGCGAGGAGGAGAGAAACCGGGGAAAGACACGCAGATAAAATGCATGTGATCGTCGTAGGGTACCTTTGTTGTATTATGTAATGTAATGCCGGGCGTTCCCAGCAGCAAAAACGTCGGGACTCCAACCGATGTATGCATTCCAGTTCTCTCGAGACGAGAACGCCGGGAACGTGTATTGTGGCGTACAGAAGTTCAGACGTGTTAAGATTTTATTTTCACTGTATTTGTGTATTTTTGTGGCCTTTGTCTGGGAAAAGTCTTGGGACGCTTGTTCTCTGTTCCGGGTTTCTTTTTTTTGGTCGCCGACCGCCAAGCGAGAGGAAAGCGCGGTGTGGGCGCTAAGAACCCACCCCGCAGCCTGCCGGGCAATCCTTTTACAGGGTGTCTCGTCCACTCTATACAGGGCCTGGAGCGGGCCATCTGCAGCAGCAAAACGAGAAACTGGAGCCCGAGGGGCGGCCGATCCTTCCAGTCGGCGAACAAAACCCATTTCTAGGGGGAAGGCAAGGTGCCAACGACCCTACCACTGCAAGGTTTTTGGACCGATTCGCAGTTCGACGCTCGTCGTCGTCTTTTTTATTTATTTACTTTTATTACATTTATTGCTCTTTTACCCTGGCAGCCGCGTAGTGATCCTTTCAATGGACGATTCACAGCTCCTGAGACAAGCATATTGGCAACCCCCTCCCCTTGCCGACCGGGAAGCGCACCGCCATATCTAAAATGTGTTAATATAATGCGTATAATATATGTATAAAGAATAGCTGAACAGCTGCATACATATATATATGGCCTCGCAGGTCCCATGGAATTGATAGAGACAGAAAAATAAGAATAAAAATCTTGTTGGGTTTCTCGGCAATCTCTTGACTTTGTCTCGCCCCCTTTCCTAAATTCTACTTTCAGCTCTCCATGTTTCGTGTATAAAAAACCTCATCTGCTCCCTTTCGTCCTTGTCTAAGTCACTCGTCTTTTTCATTCCCTGAAGATTACACACCCCACCCTTTCGGCCCCCCAAAAGGTTTACTACTATTGAAATGTCGTCCATCTCTTTATATATGCTTGCCCAAGACTCCAGTGGTGGACCCGAGACCACAATCCTAAAAAACAAAACCAAAAAGGACAAGACCATTACAGCAAGTCCAAAACATCAAAGGTGACAAGAGTCAACCAAAACGAATACACCAAAAAAAGAAAACAGCTTGCAGTACGCAAATCAGAGTTCAAAGACTTCAAGCACGATCAAGTGACTGCTTGGGGGACCGCTGGCCCATATCCAAAAAAACAAACAAAAACAACCCCATCTACTGCGTCGACACGGGAAGCAAACTCTCAAAGTCGCTCATGATGCCTTCATCCGTGTTCAGGCTGTTGATCATCTCCTCCTGGGTGAAGCCCACCCAGAAGGCCGGGTTGATCTGCTGCGCCTTCTTTGCCCGGTAGATCTCCTGGGCGACGCCCTTGACCTGGCCACTGGCCGTGCTGGCCGCCTTCCACACTTCGCTCAGCTTGTTGAGCGCGCCAATGTTGAGCCGGATCTGCTGCCGGAGGTCTTCCTCGTCCTGGATGAAAAACAGCGCCCACTTGCTGAGGTGGACGATGGACGACAGCGTGATAACGCACGTGAAAAAGTGCGTGTGTGACAGCAGCGGCACCGCCTGCGTCACCATCTTACTGATCTCGCACGCCGCCGTGATGGTGTGCCGCGTGTGCGTGTTGAACGCGTCGCCGCTCGGGACGTGGCTGTGTGGCGCACACGAGGTGACGCTCCGTGTCGGGGACGAATCCAGCTGCGAGTGCGGCTGGTGCAAAAGAATAGAGCAGCTGGGGGTGGGGGAAGAGCGAAGGTGTTAGTGTCAGTTGATGTCTCGTTCCGGTCGAATAAGTTTGTGATGGGGAAAGGCTACATACGCATGGTTGATAAAATGTGCCTGGAACATCATCTCGTCGAGTTGGCAGTGCTTGGTCAAGTCGTCCCGTTTGCTCGCCGGCAAGTGCATGCGCCAGTTCGAAAGCAGCGACTCAATCTTCTCCATATTTTCGTCGTCGGCGAAGAGGATCGGCGGGCAGCGCATGAAGCGTCCGAGAATACGAGCAGCCGCAATCCGGTACGCAAAGGACGAAAACTCGCGCTCTTCACCGGTGAACAGCTGGTCGTCGAAGTCCTCAATGTACGATGGTGTCGGGATGTTCTAAAACGGTTCAGTCAGCTTTCTTGTCCCTGATATATGTCGTGGATCCTCCAGCAAAATTTACAATCAACTTACCCCCGCTAAGTACTGTTGTTCTTCGCACGGCAGAGCAACATCGGCGTGGACGTCAAACAACAAAAAGTTGGTCATGCGGTGCACACCGGCGACCATGCCGTCGACGACGAACAAATCCCACCACGTACGCCGCCAGCTTTCTTCGAGGATGGGGTTGCCCCGGCCGTTGGCCGCGGCGAAGCCGCGCTGGTTGAGCCCAATCTCAACGGCGATGCGCTCGCAGTCGCCCAACAACTCACGCGCCCGTTCTTGGTTGCAGCTCCCGTCAAGACCGACAATCAGCATGACCAACGCCTGGACCAGAAACCCGTCCTTGGGGCACGTCGGCAAGTACGCCAGCCGGATGGCTTCGTCGAAGAACATGGCCCGGGCCGGACCGGCGTCAATGTACAGCGAGCCGACGTACCGCATTGCAGCGAGCAGGTGGCTGATGTTGATGCTGCTGTCCTTTGCCAGCGAAAGCAGGACGTCCTTTGGCAGCACAAAGGGGTGTCCATTGAAGAAGTAGTGATAAAACGCATCGAGGCAACGGTCGGCGAGAGTCGGCACCGGCGGTACGGCAGCAAAGGCGAGACTGTTCCCGACAGCGACGTTTGCATTGTTGTACGTGTTGGAGAAGGGGTTTCTGTACAGGTGCATGTGCGACATGGATGAGGCCGGCATGGCCGAAAGCGTCGTGGACGTCGCTGCACTTGTGCCGAGGGGGTTGCCGGCGCCGGCAAATGCGACTACACCGGCCGTGTTGGCGGCCGCATAACCGGTTGTCGCGGGGCTGACCGTGCTCGCAATGCTTCCGTTGGTGGACGCAGTGGACGATGCGTACGATGACGTGACGACGGCCATGGACGCGGGCGTGGGCCCTGGCATGCCAGGAGCACCCAAAAGCATTGGGCAGCTCTCCGGTGGCAACGAGCCAGAGACGCCAGACGGCAGCGAGACCATAGATGGAGGCGGCGACGAGGACGATGACCGGACCCGTTTGTTGTTCGGTTTCCGCGGGCCCTTGTAGCCGCGGCGCGAAGCGATATAAACGCACTCAACGTCGGACAGCTTGCAACGCGAACACGGGTTTTGTCCGTCACACTTCAAGTGCTTGCTGCGCTGTACGTTGGGGAATACGCACACAAAGT
The DNA here is from genome assembly GCA_001636815.1 of Niveomyces insectorum RCEF 264. Lineage (NCBI taxonomy): Eukaryota > Fungi > Ascomycota > Sordariomycetes > Hypocreales > Cordycipitaceae > Niveomyces > Niveomyces insectorum. The sequence continues at coordinate 1,623,229 of AZHD01000007.1, read as the reverse complement.
CAGCTCGGCACAACCTAGCCTCCCGGAACGGGGGACAAGACAGCATGAAGGCAAGCATAAACATTGAAATAGAAAACAGCAGCAACAACAACAAAGAAAACATACGCATCCTAAACAGGCAGTCGGCACGGCCGTGAACGGGGGCCCCAAAAGCGAGCGGTTGTCCGCGGTCGTCGTCGCCGACCCTTCACTGGGGCTCGAGCCCGTTGGTTGTCCGTTGCCATCGTCGTAGGTCGACTGGGTCGGCGATGCGGTGCTCGGAATGGACGTGGACCGAGCAAGAGAAGCGAGAGGAGCCGATGGTTGCGCTTGTTGTTCCTGCTGCTGACCGAGTGCCTGAGGGTGGGAAAAAGCCGCAGACGCAGCAGCAACAGGTTCCGGAGCAAGACTGTGCGTGGTAAGAATCGGTGCGGTGTTGTCCATCATGGACACGCCGTCGAGTGAAATCATGTTCATGCTGCCCGATGCTGTTCGCGTTTGCTTCGGTTGCTTCGTTGGTTTTCAAAGGCTATCAAGCCACGCCGGAAAGAGAATTGTCCTCTGGGGATTTTGATTCCACCCCCCTTTTTCCTGCTGTTTTGGTAACTCTTTTCTTTTGATGCAATCAAGAAAATACCGCAAATCCGATGCGTTTTTATGGTATAGGATTTCTTCCTAATTTTTTGCTTTTTGTTTTTTCCTTTTTTGTTGAACAATGTGACAACCGAGATGGATGCTTGAATAGGCAAAACTGAAGCGGCGGGCAAACGAAAACGGGCGGGACTACGAGAAGAAGTCGTTGAGTGAAAAATGCTCTGTGTGGCCTGGGAGAGAAAAAAAAATTGAAAAAATGGAACACAAAATAAGAGAGTGTTTCCTCCCCCTTGTCAACGATTGAACAGTGTTGCAATTTTGCGACGGTCCTGCGGCCGCTGGGTGGCTGCAGAAAGCAGGAGCAGTGGTGGGCGCCCGAAGCAGCACAGGACGTGCTAGTGTGGTGGTGATGCAACCACACGGGACGACTGTACTGGCTGGAGCGCACAGAAACCGAGCAGGGGATGCTGGGGGGAAGGGGGGGGAGCGGCGGGGGAAGTTGGTTATCTGCTCCGTAATATATGTACCCGTAGGGCGAAGAAGGGCGGGTGAGAAGTGGTTTTGAAGAAACCAACGGCGCTTATTTATTGCAACGGGTTTGCTTTAATCGAAGTAATCGATCTCGTTAACGGGACCCCGGTATCCAGTTTTTGTCGATTCACGGAACCGGTTTGCACGGTAAAGCGGTTGAAACACGGCGGATGTTGTTTGTCGAGATTAGCTTTGCGCAATTTAGCTGGGCCTGGTCAATCGTTAGGTCTGACAGCTAACGGACGGCGGTGGTTTTGTTCAACGGTCTTAAGGGAGGTCTTTGGCTAGGGGAAGAGAAAGAAATAAAAAACAAAAAGCCAAAATAGGGGGCTTGTTTTGGGGCCGTGAAACTAGCAGGGTTGGCGTAAGGCTAGTTAGTAGCAGTGGCGAATCGGAAAACCACGAGCTGGGTGGTGAAAGATGGAGGCGTGATGCTGGGCTTGCGTTCGCAAACTACTCCATACGGAGTACTTCGTAAAGCCAAGTAATCCGCTTTTGCGGTGCCGGATGGATGCCGAAGAAGGTAGCAAAGAGATCTGGAACCAAGTCTTCAGAAAAGGACGAGGAAAGAGATATCAAACGGAGAAAAAAAAAGAAACGAACGGACAAAAAGACAAAAGGAGAAAAGAAAAAAGAAGAAGAAAAGAAAAGTCAAAAAGAAGAAAGGGAAAGCATGGAGTCAAGAGAGAGAAAGACACGAGAGGACAACGGGGAGGACACAATTTTTGTGTGCAACACCACATGCCAACATCTCGCTTCGTCTTCGCCGTCTCCGTCTTGCCACACCTCCCTTTCGGTGACCTGCTCGCCGTGATATGCCGCATCCGCTTTTTGTTAGCCCGCCGCGTGTGCTTGTTTTTAATTTTGATTTCGTGTTGATCTTGGAATTTGGCTTTTGAGGTTTTTTTGTTTGTATCCGTGTTGAGCACCCAGAGACCGGAAAACACGGTTGGTTGTCTTCGGTCGTCTTTTGATGGGTATTAATTTAAACCTTGCGGACGGGCCTCTGCCGGTACCCCGGTCGCACACACTGGTGCGAATTGCGGGCACCACAACCGTTGTACAGAGCCTAGTTGATTTGTCTGTTAAATTTGAGTTTCCGAGCCTCTTTTTTTTTTCTTTTTTTGTTTTCGCTCCCCTCTCTCACCCTCCTCTTTCTGTTCTTCGTTTGATGTGATGAACAAAAGCCGTGAAAGGCCGTCCGGCTCGAGGGCGAGTGTTTTTCGTTTGATTACGCCCAGTGTGCGCCCAGCGGTCGGCAAGACAACTGGGCACGAAAGGCCCCTTTTTTTCTTCGTTTGCTTCTCCACATAGCATTTTGGATATCGACAAAGGGCAGAAATGTTGGCGCCGTTTTGTGCAACTAGACGGGAAAGGTGCTCAGTCGGCCACGTTGATTCGTCCAGTGCCACAAGACGAAAGACGTTGGCAGCCGTTGCAAAGGGATGGGGGAACGGCGCATCCGTAGTGGGCTTCGATGTGCCTAGGCCCTGGCCTCCTCCGTGCAGAAATCCGGAATCCTCCGTCCATTGCAAAGACGCCTAGGGTAGGTCTAGCTTCGATACCGGTCTTACTCCGTAGCCACACTTCGTATGGAGTGTTCCTCTTACTGAGCATGGGCGCACCTCGTGCTTCCCCAGCAAAGGACCCGTGCTTCGTTGATAGCAGGCAGTTTGTGAACGTGCTGACCACCGTCGACGCCCCGTATCACACACACCACGGGAATTCTTGAGAAAACCATGTTATTGGGCAGATATGCCTGGGGAGGGGGGCGGCCTCCAAAGGCGGATGATGTGACTGGGCCTGGATTGAATACGCGAGAAGTCGGTGATAGTGGACGGGTTGGCGTCATTCGCGGTCTCTGCGATCTCAACTCGAACGTGGCGGATGTGGCTTCCGGCGTGGCACTCGCTGATGATCTTGTTCAAGGTGTGTTGGAGTCCGCCTTCCCGGAGTAGAACTCCGTGGCTCGAATGGACTCTTCGAAGACGGGTGGGGGGGAAACGGCCGAGAGTCTCATTTCAGCTGGACAGGGGTAAACAAAACAAGCCTTCCTGCTCGTTCGGTCTCGGCACAGGAACATGCGCCTGACGCTATGTATTTCCATTGGAGAATGAGGCCCAAGTGCTGGTATGGCCTGTTTCTCCTCTGCAGTCGGGTGCCTTTGACAGCGACGCAAACGCTTTGCCTAGTCGTAGTTGTAATTACTGCGGAGCCATACTAGCTGTTGCTTTGTTGATGCATGAGAGTGGTAGGCACGCTGCCCGTCACGCTTGGACACGAGCGCCTGTTAATTTAAAGATGAGCAAGGGTATGAAGGCCATTGTTCTGACGAAAACAAACGCCATGATATCGTCATGGACCGGGGGACACGTTTCCTGTTACAGAGCTTTGAAATCGACCAGAGGTAGTCCGTGCTTCGCTCGTATGGACACAACTATCGTATTGTCGTGATTTCGGTCTTTTTTGATGCGGATCAGCAAAGTAGCCATCTCGGCTAGCCAAGGCCGATCGTCCAAACGGCCCGTATGTCGGGAATTTGGCTTGTCTCTGCGGCTTGTTCTCTCGCTCCGCGAGCACACCGGATGGGATCTGGATTGCTGGGGTGTTGCTTTTGTCTTGGCCATCGAATGGTGCGGTCTCGGCTCTTTTTTTGCTCTCTCCCTCCCAACATAAAAGGCCGCGCCGGCGGCTCTCTGCTTGAGTACTCTGAACACACCTCCTGTTCGCGGGCAGCGCAAGTGATATTCGGCCGAGATGTATCGCCGTGAAAACGGCCGTCGACAAGAGTTTTCGAAGGGGTTGGTGCCTGACGCCAACGCGAAAGCATCTTCATTCATCGACCTATCCTTTCAGGATGCGTCCGTGAGACGACGGCCGCTCGGACGGTTCTTAAAATTGGCTCTTGGCAATGGAGAGAGCAGAGAGGCACCATTAAATTGCGACAACTGTCGTCATCTGCGCCAAACCGTCTTGGAGCGGATCGTGGTCGATTCGCTTGCCGGTTGGGTTTTACTCGATGCGATCCAGTAAGAGACTCAATCAACGATGGAAGACATAGAAAGACGACAAGGAGGAGGAGGGAGGAAAGTAGGAAAAGGCGGAAACGATTTGAAGAACGAAGTCAAAGTCGAAAGTCAAGGAGACGAGGAAGAAGAAGACGAAGAAGACGAAGAAGACGAAGAAGACGAAGAAGAAGAAGAAAAGCGACTTGAAGAGAGACAGAAGCAGAGCCAAGAAGGCGAGGGCGAAGGCGAGAAACGACGGTGAGAAACGAAGTTGAGAGGACGAAGAAGAGGAAAAGAGAAAAAGAAGGCAGAAACTATCACGAACTCAACAGAGACTTCAACCACATCGAGAAGGAGTGTCCGCTTGAAGGCAGGCGCGAGCAGACTACGGGCATTGGAGTCCCGATGACAAATTTGGAAAGAACATCAGAGAACAAGCAAAGCAGGCACGACCGGGAACAAAACAAAGGTCGTTCTTGCCTTTGGACGACGACGGCGGCCCGCGGTCTTTTCCAACCTCATTCCTTTTGTTCTACATCGTACCTACTGAATTCGGCTAACAGACGCGTTCCTCCCAGTTGACGTTGCCTGGACTCTTTCGTAAGCCTCGACAAATTCCGTCCTCACCGGCGACGCGGAACGATCGCCGACCGGCGCCGACTACGCTGGCACAGAAGGCGTTCCAAGTCAAACGACGTCTTTTGCTCTTCTATACAAGTCTACACGCTATGGACACGACTCTTTCTCGTACAATCAACGCTACGAACGCCTTTCCCTTTCTCGACCACTGTCAACAGTTGCTGGTTCCGGTCTCCCGGCGTCCGATTCTCTCTTCACCCTTCGCCCCCGAGTCTCAGCGCAGATAATACGTCAGCGGCAAGCCCAGGGCCGCGCACTGCGGCTGCTCCCGGAAGGCCGTCTGGCGGCTGTGCGGCCAGTCGAGCAGCCGGACGGCGGGGCCGCTGCGGGGGTCCGCGGTGCTGGCCCGGGTCGCCGGCGTCCAGGGTCCGTCTGTGGCC
>AZHD01000007.1:1571256-1613836 GCA_001636815.1 Niveomyces insectorum RCEF 264 | reverse complement strand
CGCCGCGCGCCAGCAGCGCCGGCATGTCGAGCGACGCGCCGGGGGGGATCGCCGTCGGGTGACTCGGCGTGACGCAGTCGAGGTCGACCTCCTTGCGCAGCACGTGGTCGACGTCGACGGCCGAGAAGAAGGCGCACGCCTGCGGCAGGTCGCGGATGCCGACCTGCTCGGCGAACATGGCGCGCGTCCACAGGTTGGCCACCTGCAGCGCCATGGCGGCGCGGTACCGGTCGGCGTCGCGCACGAGGTAGCGGATCTCGTCGTGCACGGTCAGCGCGAGGCGCGCGTCGAGCCCGAACCGGCGCACCAGGTAGTCCATGGCGACGATGAGCAGGTGCAGGTAGTCCTGGCCCGACGACTGGATCGCCCAGTTGATGCGCGACGTCAGGTAGCCGCCCTTGCGCACGAAGCGGCCCATGAGCGCCTCGGTGATGCCGGCGCCCAGCACGGGCGTGCGCGGCCGCTCCTGCTCGGCAAACTCCTCAAGCCGGTTGAACACAAAGGACTCGGTGCCGCCGCGCCAAAACGGCCGCGCGCACAGCGCGCGCCGGTTCGTGCGCGTGCCCTTGGTCGCCGCGTACAGCTTGGTCGCCGTCGCGAGCGTCTCCGCCTCGGACAGGCCCGGGTTGAACTGGCGCAGCAGCTGCGCCGCGAACCGCAGGCCCGCGCCGTAGATGCGCCCGTAGTTGAACACCTTGGCGTCGTTGCGCGTGATGCCCAGGATGGCGGCCGTGCGCGAGTGCAGGTCCGTGCCCGCCGCCTTGGTGCCCTCGAGCGTCATGAAGCCAATCGCGTTGCCGCCGTGCAGCCCAAACGTCGCGTCGCCCACCACGCTGGCGATCCACAGCTCCTCCGAGTCCACGTCGGCGCCCACAAACGCGTACCCCGGCGGCGCCTTCACCATGGCTTTCAGCTCCGAGCCCACGCGGTTCGCCTTCGCGTTGCTCGCCGTCAGCCACGTGTTCTCCACCGCCCGCCGCGTCACCGTGCCCATCGGGATGACCTGCGGCAGGATGAACCCTTGTCCGGTGGTGTCGTCGCCGCCACCGGGTAGCTGCTTTTTGTACACCACGAGCTGCGACCGGATGCGCTCGCGCGCGCTGATCCAGTACGAGCACGACGCGTTCATCTCCAGCGCCTCCTTGGCGTAGGCATACTCGGACGACAGCGTGCCCTTTTCAAAGTACGCCAGATAGCTCTTGGCCATGGGGCTCGCGCAGCGCGCCGTCGGGCCGTCCTTGTGCGGCAGCTTGAAGTAGGCGTGCCGCGTGTCGTTCTGGAGCAGCGCGACCGGCTCGTCCGACAGGTCGCACCGCTGCATCTGCTTGGCCTCGTACGCGGCCGCCTCGCGCAGCGTCGTGCGGAACGTCCAGCCGTACTTGTCGGACCAGAACAGCGGGTGGCCGTCCCAGGCCAGCCGCAGCAGCAGCGGCGCGATGCGCGTCCGCACGGACAGGTTGATGGGCGCGTCGTTCTTGTCGAACAGGTTCTTGTACCACTGCGGCATGCCGGGCTTCTTCTGCCGCGCCGCGGGCCGCGGCGGGTCGTTCTTGCGCTTGCCCTTGACCATGCGGACTGCCTGCCCGGACCAGTCGAGCTGCTGCAGCCAGGGGTCGTTGCTGTACGTGGCCGGGTCGTCGCGGACCGCGAGCGCCTTGTCCGTCAGCGCCACCAGGCGCTCCTGCACGGCGTCCGACAGGCGGTGGTACGTCGCCTCGGCGTCGCGCAGGTACGTCTCCCACGACGCGTCCACGGGCAGGATGACGGACGACAGGTGGCGCAGCGCGGCGAAGCTCACCGGGTGCGGGCACACCTCGAGGAAGTTGGGAAAGACGATCTGAAAGACGCGGTGCGTGACCACGACGTCGGCGGCGCAGTAGTCGAGCAGCGTGTCGAGCTGGGCGAGGACGCCGGCGCGGTCGAGGCTGCCGAACTCGTCCCGCACCGACTTGTCCATGGCGATGTTGAGGTGGAATTTGGCGACGTCGCGCAGCGAGTTGACGGAGCTGCGGTCGACCCACAGCTCCTCCTCCTCGGCGTGCAGGACGTTGCTCTCGAGCAGCTGCGTCAGCTCGTAGTTGTCGTCGGCCTCCTTGGCGATGCGGTCGCGCAGCTCGCGGTTCTTCTTGTGCTTCATCCACGTCGGGCGCTGCTGCGAGCACATGCCGTTGACGGCCACGTGCAGCGACATGGTGTCGAGAAAGGCCGTGCGCGTCTGGCGCAGGTCGTACTCCTCGCGGATGCGGGCGCGGTCGTAGCCCACGTTGTGCCCGACGACGATGCGGTCGGCGGCCGGGTCGCCCAGCGGGATCAGGTGGCAGGCGTCGTCGTCGGCGCACTCGCCCAGCAGCCACGGCGACAGCCAGGCGTACCAGGCCGTGGGACTGACGGCGCACGCCATGATGGCAAACTGGCTCTCCTTCCACAGCACCTCGGTGTCGAAGACGAGCATGGCCTCGTCCGGCGCCGGCACGGCCTCCGTCCGCCCGTCCGGGTAGTACTTGGTCCAGCCGCTGCGGCGGACCCAGCGCCGGGGTTTCGGCGGCGTGTTGGCGCGGGCGAACTGCTTGGCGAAGCCCAGAAAGGGCTCGGCGGCGTCGGTGCCGAGCTTGAAGAAGTGCTCGTCGAGGGTCTGGCCCTGCAGCGGCGGCAGGTCAAAGGCGATGGGCTCGGCGGTGTCGGTGTTCTTGTCGAGCAGGTCGTGGCGGCGGAGGTGGTCGCGGGCCAGCTCGACCAGCTCGGGATTGGGCGGCTCGCGGCCCTTGGGGAAGATTTGCTTGTAGATGTGGTCGCTGACATGCTGGATGCCAATCTCGTTGTAGCGTGCTTGCGACGGCACTGAAATATGTTAATACTACCACTCCCCCCCAAAAAGGCACTTCAAAGAATCTTCCTCACAGGCAAGTGTTTTTGTGTCTCCAGCCGGCGCGGAGTGCCACCGCACGGAAACGGCCCATGGCCGCTGTGGCCGCCGTGCACGATGCTGTGCGAGACGCGCAAAGACGGCGGTCACGGAGCCGCCGCCGTTGCCGCCGCGCGCATGGCTGGCCAATGGTCGGAGCATGGTCACGCCGTCGAGGCCCGGAGAGAAAACCGGGCGAAAGCAACGGTCATGCCGAAAGATCGGGTACTTTATGTAACGTGTTGTGTCCGTATGAACATGCCACAGAGAACCGCTTGCAAAAAAATGAAGGGCAAACGAGCCGTGGGCGTCGGTGGCAAACGGGGGTGGTGAGAATGGCGAAGAGAGACACTTGCTTTTTTTTTGCGGCGCAATCCATTATTAAGAGTGAGGCCGTTGGTGGTCCTGAACAATGGCGCACGGACCACCTTTTAGTACCACGCAAGGGATGCGCCCTGCAGTCGACGCGTAAACTAGCCTGAAATTGGGGGGTGAGCGCGCTGGCGTGCCAAAATCCGCGAATACAGCGGGGACAGGATCGCCGGGCGGCGAATGGACAAAACGGTAAGAGCATCGCAGTCGAGGCTCCTTCCTATGTTTAACCTTAGACCGTGTTTACTGGCACTTTCCGGACCCGCCAAGACTATTGAAAGGCCATGGTATAATGTGATCAAATGCTTGTAAAGAACCTGTAAGGGCCTGTAATACGAAGCAAGGTAATACAGTACAACTCTTCCGTGCTCCCTTACCTTGAATAAGCTGACTTTTGCACGCTGAGTCTCGTACGGGGTGATACGTACATGTATTACTGGACGAACCCGTGAACTGGCGAGGGTAACATAAAACCCCTGTAATTGCATATACCTCGAATATGCATAATCCTGTAAGGCGCCTGCTAGCGTCATGGTGCGCTTCCTCGTCCCGCCGCAGGCAGAAAAAAAGCTCATCTGATAACCCAACCACTTTTTCGCGCAACACAGCTTCGTTTGTTGAGTGGTTTTCTTTGTTTTCTAGCACTTACCAATTTTGCATCCTTTGACCAACTACACACGTTGATACACTGCCCATCATGGCTCGCAAGTTCTTTGTCGGCGGCAACTTCAAGATGTGAGTTTGACGGTTGCTCGGTTCCGTATAGAGCCGTCTTTCCCGGATAAAGTACCCGGCTGGCCGAAACAGTTCTGGTGAACGAATTTATATCTGCAATACGCCAATTCTGACAAAAAAACAGGAACGGGACAATCGAGTCCATCAAGAAGATTGTCAACCACCTGAACGAGGCCACTCTGGACCCCAACACCCGTAGGTGAACCCAGGATGCAGGGAAGCAAGGGAGCTTGGGACAAGCACATGGGATGTCTGATGTCTGATGTTTGATGTCCGGCGTTCTGGTTGACTGACGTTTTTGTTTTTTGTCCCCCCCTCCACAGAGGTCGTGATCGCCCCCCCCGCGCTGTACCTCCTGCTGGTGCGCGAGCACCTGAAGCCCGGCATCGAGGTCGCCGCGCAGAACGTCTACGACAAGCCGGACGGCGCCTTCACGGGCGAGATCTCCGCCCACCAGCTCGAGGACAGCGGCATCACGTGGAGCATCCTGGGCCACTCGGAGCGCCGCACGCTGCTGCACGAGACGGACGCGGTCGTCTCGTCCAAGACGCGGTACGCCGTCGACAACGGCCTCAGCATCATCTGGTGCTGCGGCGAGTCGCTCGAGCAGCGCGAGGCCGGCCAGACGGTGGCGCACGTCACGGGCCAGCTGGCCGCGCTCAAGGCGAGCGTGGGCACGGCGGCGGCGGCCTGGCAGAAGCTGGTCATCGCCTACGAGCCCATCTGGGCCATCGGCACGGGCAAGGTGGCCACGACGGCGCAGGCGCAGGAGGTGCACGCGGCCATCCGCGCGTGGCTGCGCGACAACGTGGGCGCCGACGTCGCCGAGAGCACGCGCATCCTCTACGGCGGCAGCGTCAACGAAAAGAACTGCAAGGACCTGGCCAAGGAGGCCGACATCGACGGCTTCCTCGTGGGCGGTGCCAGTCTCAAGCCAGCGTGTAAGTTCTACCGCAGAGCATTCCTCGCGTGTCAAATTCTGACGTCCTCGCTAACGTGTCTGGATAGTTGTCGACATCATCAACAGCCGCCTGTAAACGGCGCTTGTGGGAGGGTAACGATGGGTACACATGAACGATGGACGTCTAGGGGTTAGTCCTCGCAATTTTGAAATAAAAAACATCTGCTTGGGTCCGAGTACTACACTTCGTCAAGCACTCTGTATCTGCCATGTCTTCCTTCGTTCTCCCTTCGTCGCGATGTTGCTGTTACCCCTCCCACGCATTTCTGCATATATTCACCTACGCGGGTCGGATAAGGCCCCGTATCTTGCAGCCGCGCTGGAAAAGCCGCGGGTTAACCGCAAACGGTTACTCCCACCACCGTCAACTGAACAGGGGCATTCACTTGCCATGTTCTGTGGAATTGTCTTAAATTCAAGCCAAATTTTGGGCGGTTAATTTTAGAATCTCGCCTTCCCTTAAAAAAATCCATTTTTGTTGTTCTTCATCTTCTCACTTGGCATTTTCTCTTGACATCCTCCCTTACATTTTCCCTCGTTTGCATGTTGCCCCGATAAGTGCATATCCCATAACTCTCCGCTCGCTCCTTCCGGTCGAACGCGTTGTTGTGTCCCGTGTCCTCGGTGCTGCCCGCACTGTGCGTTCGCCACGGCCCCCGCGTGAAAAGAGGCAAAACAGTGTGTGGCGCCTTCTTTTCTCGGCTTTTGCCAGCCCGCCGGCCCTTTTTCTGCGACTTCCTTTTTCCTTCCCCCGAAACCGACGTCCTTCCTATCTTCCCTTTCCCACCAACTGTCCCCTTTCGCGTTCTTCCCAATCCGGACAACCAACCCAATGCGAACGGGGAGGCAATGGCGAGACCCTTCCTTCCCATCGATCCGAACAGAGGTACGTGGAGAGTTGTTTCCTTCTTTGTCTTGGTTTCCGGTACGGGCGCGCCGTGTTTTCGCCGCCCTCGTTTTGTGTGTTGACCGTGCTTTGTCAACAAATGGGGGGCGGTCCCCACGCCCTCTCATCTTTTTCCCCGTACCCGCCAAAGAATCTTTGCCAACACGGCCTGTTCCACTTCTTTGTCGTCGAACTTTGCCTCGCTTTTTTCTGGTCTTTTTTTCTTTCTGCGCTCTTGTCTCCTCCGTTTCACACCTCTTTTCTTCGCGCGAGCGTTCACTCTGTCGTGGCTTTGACCGTGACTTGACCGTGACTTGATCGTTAACGTTGGCCCCCCCGTCCAGGTCTTCATCCTTTGGCCGCGGACCGCGAGATCCTCCCGTTCTTCACCATCGATTCGGAGATTGCCCGTCGGCGGAACGACCTCCTCGTCAGCAGTTTTCGAGAAGCCAGCCGCTTGTATTATCATCAGGCGCCGGGGGAAGGCGAGGAGGACGTGCCCGGCTACGACGACGACGAAGACGACAGCGACGGCGAGGACGACTCCGACGAAAGTGACAGTGACGAGAGCGATAGTAGCAGCGACAGTGACGACGACGACGACGACGACGATAGATCGTTGCGTTCCCTTGCCTCTACAAGCGAGGACTCGACGTTTTCCATCGAAGCAGATAGCGACGGCGCGCCGGTAAGAGTCTACGAGGACGGCTTGTCCGCGGGTTCTTTTGACTCCGACTACTCAGCAGACGAACACGATCACGAATACCACGACATCGGTGGGCCCGGGCCTCTGCCAACCAGCAGGGAAACCTCGATTTTTCCGTTTGACTACAGCAACGACGACCCGCCGCTGACGCCGCCCCCGCCGGGTTCTTTGTCCGTGGACGGGACTGGGGACCCAAACCATCGGGACCGAAGCCGCAGCCGCAGCAACGGATACGATCCGCAGGTTGCCGCGGGCCGGTACGATTCGTCTCGCCGGAGCAGCAGCGCAGACGCATCTTTCCTCTGGCTTGTGCAGGAAGCAGAACATACGCAAGAGCTGAACCGGCGGCGACATCAACAAGAACAACGACAAGAACAACAACTACAACAACAGCCACACCAACCTACGCCCTCGTACCACCGGCGGGCCACCGAATCCGAGTTGCTCGAATATTTGGCCACAGGCGAATTCTCCTCACCCTCCCTCCCCACGCTGCCACCATCACCACCCCACCAGACGGACGGAAGAACCGACGACCAGCGCCGCGACAACATGCCGCCCACACGACGACGTGCAGTGGCTCCCGTCGCAACGCCGCCTGCCGTAGGCACGAGCACGGCCACGGCCACGGCCACAGCCACTGGCAGCCGCCGTGATCAACATTTGCCTACGACGCCTGCTCGGCGGGGGCCCAACTACCGACCAACAGTGCCACCGGTACCACCACCACCACCACCACCACCACCACTTCCGGCGGCAGCCGCGACGATGGCACCTTCATCCACCACATCCGCAGGCGCGCGTCGGCGCGAAAGCCTGGCGTCGGCCGACGGGCGGACATCAACGAAGCGACGGCGCAATGGGGAGCTGGTGTCCCAAGCGTCCAATGTCTCTGCGGCCTCGACAGCCGCAACAGCTGCAACAGGCGCCAGCGGGGGCACCAGCAGCAGCAACAACAGCCAAAACAGCCAGGGCAGCCAGGGTAGACAGAGCAGGCGACCACAAATTTCCCTCAAGCGGCCCATGCGCAGCGAAACGGTCGTGCTCGATGACGATGACCTGTTCGGCTCCGACGACGACGCGGACGTCGAGGTTGTGAACCTGACGGGCATGGACCGGCCGTCGGCCGCCGGGTCGCAACAAGTGGACGTGAAAAGGGAGGGCGCCAGCCAAGGCAGCGGCAGCGGCAGCAGCAGCAGCGGCGCCGCCGCCGCCGCACCGCCTCTCCCCGGCCCGCCAGAAAACGTTAAGCGCGTGAAGCTGGCCACGTTCCAGTGTGTGATCTGCATGGACGACGCGACCAATTTGACGGTCACGCATTGTGGTGAGTGTTTTGTTCGAATGGCAGGGCTTAAATGTTGACCCTGATAACGTGTTAACACAGGCAGGTCACCTCTTTTGCGGCGATTGCCTGCATTCGTCGCTGCACATTGACGACACACGCAGGATCTGCCCCATCTGCCGACAGAAGATTGAAGTGCGCGGGTCGAGCACGGCGGCGGCCAAGGTGGCCCGCTCGTACTTCCCGCTGGAGCTCAAGCTGATGACGCGGAACCGGCGCGGCAAGCAACCGGCGCAGGCGTCATGACGGCACGAAGCACGTGCGGGCCAGGCTTGGGATTGTTTTGGGGGGGGAGCGGGCCGAAGACGAACAACGTTGCCGCTGTGCCCTACACATATCCCTACCGGCGAAGGGTATGAATTCTTTGGGGGGTGTTAGGGGATAGTTGTGATGGGAGGCCCTAAACTATTCATTGCGCGGCTTTTTTGTATTGTATTACACGGATTGGGGCGTATGGCCTTGACTACGGCAAAGCCGGGTTTCTCGGACCTTTGAATTGTAACCTTTTTTTTTTCTTTTCCTGTATAGACGGGATTAAAACCAGGATGGGAGGGGCGGGAAGCGAGATGATCAACGAGGCCACGAGGCCCAGGCCTTTCTCTCTTTTTCTTTCTTCACTTGGTTTGGACAGACTACTAGACCATGATACCCCTTTTGTTCCCGTCTGGACATCGAAACCTCTTTACCGGAAAAAAAAAGATAAAATGCTTTATTTTCCAGGCCTTGGCTTTTTCCCTCTTCTCTTTGTGCGGTCATACATACAAAAAACTACATAGTCTAACGGCCAAGTACCGGGCAACCGTCAAAATAGCAAAATATCAACCGCCTTCTCCGTTTTCGCCTCCAGGTCCGTCCGTTCACGCACATCCTTTCGCAAAAGAAGACGTCGTCCGCTAGTGGAACAGCACCCGCGCCGGGTTCTTCTGCGGCTGCGCCGGTGTTTCGTCCTCGAACTGGAACTGTCGTTAGCAGACGATGTTTCGCTGAAAGCGACTGGTGTTCGAAAGTGAAGGGAAAACAGCACAAAAAAAAAACTCACTTCCAAAAAGTCCGTCGCCGCGATCAACACCATAAACGCCTCCGCCAGGTCCGCCACCTGCTCGTCCAGCGCCCGCGACCCCCCCGTCGCGCCGATGCCCGCCGACCGCTTCAGCACGTGCACCACCAGCATCCGGTGCGTCGTCAGGAACCGCCGGCCCTGCTGCACCGTGTGCGCACCCCGGCTCACCACGGCCGCGCCCAGCACGCGCGCCACCTGCACCAGCAGCGCATAGTGCTGCGCCAGGGCCGCCGTGTTGGCGACGAGGCTGGCGGCGGCGCTGTTCTTGGCGGCCATCGTGGTGTTGCCGTAGTTGTAGTTGTTGTTCGCCACGGCGGCGGCCGCCGCCGCGGCCACTTGCAGTTCCGGGTCCGCCGCAAAGAGGCCCGACGCCTCGACCGCCCGGAACAGGTTGGCGTGCAGCGCGTACGCGGCGCCGTCGCGCGTCTGGCACAGCTGCAGCAGCAGCGCGAGCTTGGCGTCCTGCGCCTGCTGCTGCGGGTCGCGCTGTGCGACCGTGCTGCCGTTGGCCGTCGCGTTCGCGTTCGCGTTGGCGTTGATGGTGGTGGCGTGGAGCAGCGCCCGCGCGTCCTGCAGTGTCGTGCGCAGCGAGTCGACGAGCACGCCGATGAAATTCAGGCGGTGCAGCGTGGCGACGACGTGCGGGTCGTGCGCCTGCGCGCCCAACCGCACGAGCGCGCCCAGCAACACGAGCGCGGCCGTCTGGCACGCCGTCGAGTCGCTGCCGTACGCGTCGTCGCAGAGTCCGTTGAGCACGCGCTCACCGCATACGGTCACGGCCGTGTGCGCTTTTTGCCACCCGGAGGCCGCGGTGGCCGGCACAAGCGCGGAGCTCCCTGGCCCACCTGTGGTTGCCGATGCCGCCGCCGCTGCTGCTGCGGCTGCTGTTGCTGCTGCGGCTGCCGCCTGGTCCAAGAGCCCCGCGACGTACCGGTAACAAATGTTGTAGTAAACGGTGCGCAGGTCGGGGTTGTTGACCCACTTGCACGTGGCGTAAAGGCAGATTTGAAACAGCTGGAAGAGCTTGTCGCTCACGAGGCTGCTCATCTGGCGGCCACTGCCGCCTCCCCCCGCGTCCGAAGGGTCGGAAAAGAGCTTGTACAGAAGCACCTCGGCGAGCCGGGCTAGCTCAAACGCTTGCACGGGGTTGTCGGTGCTCGCGGCTTCGAGGCCCGGTAAGATGGCCTGCAGCGCCTGCAGCAGAAACGTGACCCGGGCCGCACCTTCGAACTCGTTCGCTTCGAACATGACCAGCAGCAGCCGGGCCCACGACTGCAGCACAACCTGCAGGTTGCTGGCCAGCTGTGTCTTCCGGTTCATAAAGACGAGGTGCTCGAGCAGCTGCGCCTCCTCTCGGTGCAGCTCGTCCCGCAGGTCCTCCAGGGCCTTGTCGCCGAGGTAGGTGGCCTCCTTCAGCAGTTCTGCGGCCTTGAGCAGCACAATCTCGCGTACCTTGGCGAGGTCGTAGACCGCGTCGCCTGTCGCCGTCTCGTCCACCGCTGCACGCAGGTCCACGTCGCGGAGGCGCTTGAGAGGCGGCGGCTCGCGGTCCCACTGCATCGCGTTGCTGTTGCTGCTCAAAAAATCGTACAGATCAAAGACGGTGACGACGTCCATGGGCTCGCCGCTGTCGTTGGCCATGGTGCCGCTCAAGGCGTCGAAGATGCGGCGCTTCAGACCGGGCAGCCGCTGCTGGGCCACGCTGCAGAGCTCCATGCCGACGTACTCGAGCGTCATGGCCCGGAGCGCCCAGAAATCGACAAACCCAATGGAGGCGTCCGTCGTGGGGAACGCGGGGCTGAGCACCGACAGACCGTCCCAGGGCTGCGCGTCCTGCGCGGTCACTTCGCGGAGCAAGAGATGGAACGCGCAGTTGTTTTCCCGCAGGTCGTCGAGGACGATGCGCGACGAGAGTGGCGACCGCCACAGGACCTGGAAAATGCGCATCGTTTTGTGCTTGAGGAGGATCAGCCAGCGCCGCATGCCGAGCGCCTCGTCGCCAAACGGCGTCTCGAACAGCACGCGGATGAGGTTGTGAAAGAGGGAAGTGCGGTCCTGAAAGGAGGGGCCCACGTCGAGAGTGTCCACGTTGCACTTGAACCCCAGCAAGAGATGCGCCACCGTCGGCCGGTCGGGCGACGCCTGCAGGCACGCGTACAGGAAGTCGAGAATGTAGGTTTTGATGCTGTAGTTTGGTGCGTCGGCTTCAAGGCCCGGGTCCAACGGGGCGATCATCTCGGACACAAAGGCGCCGGCAATCACGTCCGCCGCCCCGTCCTTTTCCAGTGCCACGACCGCCTTGTTGCGGTGCGCATGGCGGCCCGGCCCAGGATTCCATGCCGAGATGAGCTTGGACGACGTAGAAATCTTTTCCAGCAGCTTCAAGCAAGCGAGCGTCAGCGTCGGGTGGCCCAGGCCGCAAAAACTGCCGAGATCGACCATCAGGCCAAGGTGGTTCGCAATGGCCTCCTCAAAATAGCTGTAAGCCGCCGAAACGGGTTTCCGCCGATCGTCGGCTTGGGATCGGATGACCTGCCGGACCAAATCGACGTAGGTGTCCTGCAAGTCCAAAATCTTGGAAATAATCTCCACCGCGCGGATGATGCCGAGGATGAGGGGCGAGTCCGGCGACGCGTTGCCAATCTCGGCGGGCTCCTCGTGGATGGCGCCGAAGATGGCTTCGACAACGCTGTTGTTGTATATCCACTCCATGACGCGGGCAAAGGGATGCAGCTTGACGTAGGTAGCCAGGTCGGTCGTGGCAATGGCGTTGTCGACGGGGATGGCCGTTTCGTTTGCGATGAGGATGAGGTCTTCGTTGAACGTGTCCAAGCACACAAACGCAAAGTCCAGCGCGGCGAGCCGCAAAGCCTGTTGTTGCTGCTTGGTGCCCGTGTTATTCGCTTGCTTGTTGCCGAGGTTGGCGCCCAACACAAAGTCGACGTACGGCTCGATGCCGGGTATGCGGGTCGTGGCGCCCAGGGTTTCCGGGAAGGGCAGGGCGTCGTTCAGGGGCGACTGGTCGCTGGATGGGGTCACCAGCACCAGCAGGAGTTGGATGAACGCATACGGTTGCTCAAACTCGCGGCCGATTTCGGTAAAGAAGCCGTCCATATAATGGGCCGGCGTCGTGGTGTTCGCCAGCGTCTGTTGCTGCGGTTGCTGAATGTAACGGCCCGCCATGAAATTTTCGACGCACTCCCACAGATTATAGCTCATATCGAGCTCCTTGTCGGACAGCAGAGCCTTGAGGGCCGTAAACACGCACGCCCGGAGCGGACCCGGCACTGGCAGGCTGGCCAACCCAAACAACGTGGCGACCAACATGAGCTCCTCATCATTGAGCAAAAAAAACCGCGCCGTGCTGCTGTTCGTGCTGACGCGCGCGATAAGCCGCAGGTAGCATCCTAGCATAATGGCCGACTCGGGCTCCGCTTCTTCCTGTTCGTCACTCGGCTTGCCGCCGCGGTAGGTCACAGCCGGGGCGGCGCCGGTGTGGCTGCGGATTCGTGTCGTAAAGAAGGCGAGCTCCTTGACAATTTGGTGCCAGGTGAGGGACTGGGACTTTCGTATCCGGCCTGTGCTGGTAGTGGTACTGACTTCGTCGAGCAAGAAGTCATGCGCGGCGTTGGCCGAAGCTTCGTTGCCGGAGACGGACCGGAGCATTTCACAAAACGCACTGACGAGCGGCGTCGATGCCCGGTGGCTCGCCCACTGCATAAAGCCGGCCAGGTTGCTCTCTGGATCGGCCCAGAACGCCTCGGCGGCCTCGGGCCGTCCCTCGTATGCGTGTGCGATGATCAAAAGGAAGCGCTCCAGCTCGAGGCTCTGCTCGTGCGTCTGGCTGAGCTGCCTCTGTTCGTCTTCCTCCACACGCAGCTGCCGAATGATGTCCGGAAGGTTCGAAATGAAGGCGTCGACAAAGCCCTCAAGCTGCTCCATAACAGCAACACGGAAATAATCCGAGAAGGGAACAGAATCCGAGGGCAGCGGCGGGCACTTCCGCTGCAGCCACAGCTGGACACCGCTCGGCGTCGGATCTTGCCAGTCCTTCGCTTCGACGTCTGATGACACAGAAAGGATGAAATCCAATGCGCCTTCTTCCAAGCAGTCAGAAAAAAGGTCCGCCCGCTCACCGTCCTCTAAAAAAACACCGTCAGTATTTGAATCAACCATGTGAATTTTTTTTCTAAAAAAAAAAAAACAAATAACAGAAAAAAAGTCAAAGCACCTTTGTCGAGATCAATGTTGCCGGGTGGAATGCCCATGTCGTCTGCATACCACCCACTATACTCAGCAACCCACCACGCACAAACCGCAGCGCGAAGCGACGGCAGCTGCCAGGCGTTGTCATCTTCTCGTCGAACGACGATGTCATTTAGTTTCCTCACTTCTTCGAGGTCGCAGACCCCGTCGGGCGACCCAAATATGCGGATATGCAATGCCAGTATAGGGAACAAGTGCACTGTTTCCGGTTGTTAGCTCATCCCATCGTCACGCCGCAGGAACGTTATCCTCCACATCACATCAGGTCGGGAACAACATACCCAGAAGACTGTCGTAGCGGTCCCATTTTTGCAAGAGCTTGAGGAAGCTCTCAAAGTCGCTCCTCCGCACGTGCCGCTTCCCGACGGCGCCGCACACGATCATCACCACCCCTTCGTGTTGCTGCAGCAAGCTCATGCGCGAAAAATCAAACATTTCTTGGACGTCGGCGGGCAGACGCTCCTGGAGAACCGAGGCAGCCGTGGCACGGTCGCCCAGCTTCTGCAGCCATGTCCGGATCTCCTGCATCGCGGCCATGCACCGCGGGACGATCTGCGTGTCTGCAGGCGCCGCCGGTTGACCCGGCCGCGCCACGACGTAAATGTTCTCCGCAACGTAGTCGCCAAAGAAGGTTTGCAAATTTGGATCCAGCTCCGGGTCGTCGGCCAGTTTGATGCAGAGGCGCATGCAGTCCAGCAGGTACTTACGCTGCTGGTGAAACTGAATGAGGCCGCATTCCAACAGAGGCCGCCCAAGCGTCACCATGTCGTCTTTGGCGTCGAGAAGCAGCCCGGCCGCCTCGATTTCGTCGAGATCCAGCTCATCGGCGAGCTGCAGCGCGTAGTCTTGGAACTCCTTATTGATCGAGTAATCTTCGTCCTTGATCGTGATTTTGCCTGTCGACCCACACACATGCCACGCAGTTAGCTCGTCTGTTTCTCCTCGTCCATCCATGCCGACGTAGAGCCCACAACGTCAAACGTCGCGTCGTTGATCGTCCCGTTTGTCCTCACCAGACTCGACAGCCTTGCGGCTCTCCTGTTTTCGGGGCTTTTTGCTGATCAAGTTCCGGAACTGCTCCGCGTGGTCTTCAAGAGCGACATTCAGGATGTCAAGACCGTCGTTGCGGTACTCGCACACGGCTACCAGTTCCCTATGCAGGGCCTGGAACGCCTCTAGCGTGGTGGCATCGGACATGACGGGCGACTTAAGGCGAAGACGCGGAGGTCGGCGCGACCATAGCGGCCTTGTTGTCGAGACGCAGACAAAGCAGAGGAAGCAGTATGGTTTTTGTATTCGTCTTCTCGTTAAAACGAAAGGGTGTTTAAAGAGCGCGAGCGTGGCGTGTGTGGTGACTGGTCGCGGAAAGCTGGACGTTGTGAAAATGAAGCTTTTTTTTTGGCAGACGTCGCGTAACTAGCTCTTTCTTGTTAGTGCTGGTGTTGATTGTAGGTGTTGTTCAACGCTGTTGAGCTCCTTGTGGGGCCGTCGTTGCCCCCGCTGCGCCAATCAACCACCAGAATCACAAAGGCGGTGAACGGATTCTGCCAGCAGCTGTTTGTTTGCATGGCAGGGGAAAGAGCGAACCACTTGCCAGGCAACGAGGCAGGAGCAGGCCATCAGAGCCTTGTCTCCTTAAATTACAAGCATTTTGAAAAGATCACCGTTTTCTTCTTTCTTCACGGTGTTCTTTCTACTTCATATACTTTTGATTGCATTAGCCAGCGATTTGGATTTTCCATTAATTTTGCTGAAATCAACGTTGAGCGGTGACCTTTGTTTACTACTTTTTTTTCGAATTTCACATACTCTCATCTCATCTGAGGCACTTTTTTTGATTTTTGCCATCTCGAATTTTCAACTTGAAATTTAAGCCACGGCCTTTCGTGTCTTTCCTTTGGCTTGAAAGGACTGGACACTGCGTGAGGTGTTGATATGCAAGCAGCTTATCTATCCTGTATCACGGGTTGAGGACCGCACGGCTGGACGCGGCGGGTTGGTGCGGACAAGGCAGCATGGCGCCAACACGAGCGAGGCCAGCCGTCGGCGGCGATGCCGAGAGCATTCGAGGTGCGTATACGAATCGATATCGGTTGGGGTGTTCTGAAAGCTTTTATGCTGACTGTGGCTCAGCTGCGATTGCCGGCGGCACGTCGACAGACCGGTCGAAGGCGCTGCAAGGTGTGTTTTCTTTCGGCGCCTCTTTGCAAAGGTGACTGGTGATGGTGTGGTCGACGAGGAAGGCTGACTCTTCGCAGAGCTGATATACTTCTTCACAAAAAAGCTGCAAGGCTCCACGCAGTGAGTTTTGATATGCATTTGTGCTGGTTTCCAGCGTGACGAGGCGTAGAACGGAGCTCTGACGCACAGCAACTAGACTGTCTCTGGACGCAAAGGCGTACCACAACCTGCTGGAAGCTTTGTTTCAGTGTTCTCTTTCGGAAAAGAAGAACTACCTGAGCAGCAAGCGGACCACAAAGAGCACCGCCGAGTCCCGGCTCGTGGCCAGTGCCGAAGCGTTGCGGTTGGCCGTCAACTATGGAGCGTCTCGGCTGAAGCGGAAAGTGGCCCGGGCCGTCGTTGACCACATCACGCAAACGCTTCCAGGACGCGACCAGGACTACGTCGAGCCTCTTCTTGCCGACTACACAAAAGCGCTGGGCGCCCTACTCGCGCATCCTGCCAACGTCGAGCAGCTCGGTGCGTTTGAGGGCGAGGGCTGGCTTGCTTGTGCCGATTTTCTCGTGGAGGCCATTGATCACTTTGCAGACGTTCCGGACCGTGACGCCTTGGCTTCGGGCGCCTACTCGCGCGCGTCGCCGGTGCCGGGATCGGGATTGTTCTCGGGTGGACTGGCCCGTTCTGCGTCGCTCCTCAAACGGGGCGGGACCTCCGCTTCGCAGGGGTCAAGCAAAATCCTCGAGACGCTCATCCAGGGGCTGTACTCTTTGGTCAGCGCTGCAAACGCCCCTGTGAAAGCAAGGGCTGCCCAGCTGTCTCAGGCAGCCATTCGCGTGCTCCAGATGCAGCAGCTCGGCGTGGGAACCCTGCAGCAGAACGCCTGCGCGTCCATTAGGTGCATTGTCCAGCACGTGCGCGGCGACGACGCGGTTTTGGTGGAGGAAATCGTCACGGAGGTCATGCCGTTGCTCGGCCACTGGTGGCACTCCCGGTCGTCGGCGAGCCAAAGCGAGTCTGTGAACTCCATGAGAGAAGAGGTTCTGCGGATCCTTGCCACGATGCAGCTTCACATCGAGGCTCTTGCCGTGCATTCGCCCGGTGGCGGCATTTTGGAACACGTGAAAGACGTCCTTGATGCCCTTTGGACGGAGTATTCGAAGCGCGACGACCGGACGCGGTTACAGGTTGCTGACATTGCGTTTTCGCATGTGTCTGCACGTTGTTTTGACGCACACGTATTCGGCCTTTCACCGCACGATGTATCTGCGGAGCGGCGGTGGGCTGTGGTCGAGATTATGGCCCGTCTGGAAGTCATATACGATCAGGGCCATACGCAGCATGTCGTCGAGCCGGACGAGGCCGACAGGGATGAGCAGCCGCGCAAGAGACGGCGCGTTGGTGAACGGCCGAGCAGATTACAAGACTTTCTAGGCTCTTCTGATGCGGGGACGAGGTTGACGGCCCTTCAGGTTCTACCCTTTTACCTGCAAGCAAACTGGCTTTCTGCCGACGCCCTTTACAGCATACTCTCTCGTCTGAGCCAAGTCATAAGCGACAAACAAGCGACGATATGCTCGTGGGCTATGGTTGCCTGTGCTAGGTGAGTGTTACATAAAGTTGTTAGAATAGCTGCATCCATGTTGTTTTTTCATTCTCATTCTCATTCTCTGACAACTTTTGATGCAGCTGCACGTTTCAGTCTCACGCGAACGATGCCGACCTGGCTAGTCTATGGGGGCAGATCTGGCACGTGGCTGTTCGATCCGTCAGTCTACCTGGAACCAGCCGTGCAGCTTGCGCGTTGCTCCACGCAATACTGGAAACAAAGATCATACCCTACCACTTGATCGGGGACGATATCAACAACCTGGTTACGGCTGCCGAAGTCAGTGGCCCGGCGCTTCTGGCTGACTCGTCTCTCATTCTCATGTTGTACCTCCTGCACACTCGCAATAGCGCCCTCCCGAGTGCTAGCCAGGCGACGTCAAATCACATCATCAGATGGGTCTTTTCACGGTGGAAGCCTGGTATGTTTTGACAAAGTCACTGTTGTGATAAGAGAAGTAATTTTGCTGGTTTTGAGTCCCAACTAACTGGTTGAACAGCCGAATCAAGCTTTGCCTCCATGCACTCTGCTCATGCACCGTCTTTTGACCTAATCAACCTCCTCAGCGCATGCATCGGTGTGCCAATTCTGGAGCTGACGCGTCCCGTGAAGCCAGTGGGCGGCCTTATCAAGCAGACTTGGGAAGACCAAGAGGAGGTGGACAGCATGATGCGTTATCTCCTCCTGCTTCCAGACCGAGGGTTTCAGCATGCTACGCATGCAACTTGCAGATACTCGTCATGCGAAGGCCCTGGTGCCCGACTCAGGGACCCTGCAAGCTCGAACACGGCGAAGAATGTTGTCTTGGAGCTTTTGCAACCCGCTTTGGGAGAGTTTTTGCTGTTGACCGAGTCCTGGTTACGCAAAGGAGGTGACAACGTGGCTCACTTCTCGAGTCAGCGAATGCAAAGCCTGGCGACGTTCTGTGTCGTTTGTGCGCATCTTGCTCCGCATCTCAACTCGGTTGTGTCCGGTCTTTCCAAGGAACTGGAGCCTGCTTTGCTTAACCTAGTCGACACTACGTTTCGAGCTCTGAACGACGCCGCCCAGAGCCAGTCTCTGTTCGAAGCATGGCTGGCAACGGTGTCCGTGCATCTTCCGCAAATCTCCGCTGCACAAACTGAGCGGCTTTTCAGAGAACAACCCGTCCTTCTGAGGCTCTACGCGAGGCTTTCCCAAGCGGTCGATGACGAGAGTGTGAAGCAGGCCTCCATTGCGAACACGAATTCCATGGAGCTTGACGACGACTTTGACTCAGCCGTCAGCCAGGGGAGCGTTACGGCAAGAACGTCAGACTTTCCCAGGCAGAGTTCTACGCTTGTTGCGAGTTCGGCTTCTTTTTTTCTTGGTGTCTCTCAACGGGTGCATCTCCTGGCTCGTGCTCTTGAGGATAGTAACAGCATTGGCGTGCTTCCAGAATCGTTCCTGAACCAGTTTCTGGCATTGTCGAACGAGGATTTGCTTCTTTGCAGCAGCTTCATGCAAGAACTCTTCGACTCGGACCTGACCATCCTCCCAGACGACGCCCTGAAGGCAGTCGAAGTGGTTGGTGATATCATCGGCCAGGGCGAGTATTCGTGTTGCGAGATTGCTCTGACGACTTGCATCAACCTCGTGCAGAGTTTTATCTGCGCGTGGCCGGACGAAAAGCTGGAGGTTTCGGCGAGAATTGGTGATCTGTACACGTACCTGATACAGCAATCCCTTCCAAAAAACTCCTTATCCGCCCACGCTCAGATTGCGCTCTCACAACTGCTGTACCGCCTGCTCGAGATCAACTCGTCGTACGGAGGGGACCTAGGCCTGCCCTCTTGTCGATCCACACTGCTATCGGTTTTGCAAAGTGGTCGCATGCCCGTCAAGTACTTTGTTGGCATGAGCCTCTCGCGGATCTTTGCTCTGTATGTTCTCAAGGTGCACGACGATCTCTTTGTGGATATTCTCGAGAGCCTGCCCTCAGATCCGGCCTGGTCTGAGGGCATCGCGTTCCGTCTGCTGGCCTTCGCTGAACTGGCGTGCACATGGCCGACGCTTCTTCGGCGTTGTATTTACCACATTTTCGAAACGCCCGGAAAGCTCAAGCAGTGTGCCAAGTACGCCACCCGCTGTCTTGCGAAAGTGGCCAAGGCGTTGTCGCTCAAGTCGCCCACCGAGCTGTTCAAACTCTTTGCGCCGCAGCTTTTGTATACATGGCTCGAGCACGACTCCATCGATGAGATCTCCTACGAGATCTTCGCCTTCGACGGCCTTGACGATCTGGTTGCGCAAGCGCGGACGGAAGTGACCGCCCTGCTGCTGATGCGAGGCCAGGAATCGGAAGCCTTTGCTGTTGCCAAAAAGCTTGATACAAGCCTCGTGAGCTTGCTGCAACATGCGTTTGCAAAGGCCATGGCATACAGTGTGGCGCACGACATTGCTACCGCCAAAGACAAGACGCAGGCCGTCGGCGAGAACTGTCTCCGAAAGATCTTGGGCAAAGATCGGTTTGTGAATGCCGTCTACCACAACATGGTGGACATCGTGGCAATTTTGTTCGACCTGTTTGACCAAGAGGACCCGATCGAGAAATATTTCGGCAAAGACCCGGCTCTCCGGTACGCGGCCGATGTGATGGAAGAGATCAAAGCCCACAACCATTCCGCCGTTGCCCTGCCACCGAACCAGCAGCCCATGTTCAAGGCCAAGTTTTTAACGAGGCAGCTCGCCCACCTTTGCAGCCGGACGGAGTACGACCTAAGCACATTGTGGACGCCGGCACTGGTTGTTTCCGTGGCCAGAAGGTTGTTCAACACGATCCACCCTGCTTTGGGGTCTCTCCACGCTTGCTCTGTCATTCGGAAGGTACGGGTTTTGATATGCTTAGCCGGCGAGCAGGCGACCAACTCGTATCCTCTGGAGATGCTCCTGCATTCCATCCGACCGTTTATCCAGGATGCGGAATGCGCCGATGACGCGCTCGGCATAACGAAATATCTCATCATTCGAGGGTCAGGTCACCTCACCCACGCGCCGTCGTTTTATGCCGGCTATTCTCTGTCCATGCTTGCGTCGCTGCGTATGTTCCTGGAATCCAGCCAGGCGACAACGACGCAGGAGAGTCAGTTCAAGGCGACCATGAGCAAGGCGCAGCAGTTTCACGGCTGGTTGACCAAAACCCTCCACGACTACGATTCGCCTGCCTTTGCGAACGACGCACAGCGCACGGCGTTCCGGTCGATTACACGATCCGCGACGCAGATACGGGCATCGGGCAACGCGGAAAAGGGAACACCGGAGAGCACCCTTCTGCTCGAAATGTTCAGTGACGGCAAAAAGGACAACCGCTTATTGAACGACTCGGCGCGCGATCTCGTTCTGGGCATGCTGTGCAGCGATTTCCATGTGCCGTCGTCTAGCCGCGCAGATATCATTGAATCGGACCAAGACGCCGTGGACCACGGAGCTGTCGTGTGGAAAAGCTGCGGCGCCCATTTGCTTAGCAAAGAATACCTCGCCTGGGCTGGCCGTGTGGTGGGACGGTCCTTTGCGGCTTCCGGTGCGATTCCCGACGAGCTCATCCGGGAGTCGCGTCTGGATCAGTACCGCCAGACGACCTCCTCAAACAGCAGCTCGGAACAAGGGCTGCTGCACCTCTTGGAAACGCTCACGATGAGTCGCGAGTCAGTGACGGCGGGCCTGGCGGAGTCCGCCCTGCGAACGATTGTTTCGCAAGCAACAAGCCTGGGGGACAGTACGCTACAGCTGGCGTGTCAGACAAGCTTGCCGGAGGCTTTGTTGGTTTCCTCGGCATGGGAGCAATACCGGACGCCTCCCTCGGACTTTGACGGCAGCGTTTTGGAGACCGTTGCGGACGTGTTTAGGCCGGGTCACATTGACGAGGCCACCTGGGCCCAGGACCTCGCCGTGCACCTGGCGCAGTGCATACCCGACGATGTCGTCTTGAGCGTCCTGCCGCCTATCCTGACAAGCGCAAAGGGCTTTGCGGAGCGTACGTTTCCTTTCATTGTGCACTTGGTGCTGCTTTTCCAGCTCCAGAAACAACAGACGGTCAAGCGGCAGCTTTCCGAGGCAGCCAGAACGTGGCTCAGCTCCACAGCAACCGCCGCGCAGGAAAACATTAAGCTGCTCATCAACACCATCGTCTACCTGCGCACCCAGCCGTTTCCCAACGAGACATCCATTGCCGACCGGAGCAAGTGGCTGGAGCTTGACCTGGCAGAAGCCGCTGGCGCCGCCTCCCGCTGTGGCATGTTCAAGACCGCGCTGCTGTTTGCAGAGGCGGCCTTTTCGGAAGCGCCCAAGTCGTCGCGGAGGGTATCCGGGCCAACCGTCAAAGACTTTGAAGTATCCGAGCATACGGACCTGCTCTTGCACATCTACGAAAACATTGATGACCCCGACGCGTACTATGGTTTGCCGCAGGCCCCCAGCCTCGCCAGTGTCCTCGCGCGCCTCGAGTACGAGAAGAACGGAAGCAAGACGCTGGCGTTCCGCGGTGCACAGTACGACAGTCACTTACGCCGGCACCACCCCGATTCCGCCCAGGATGGACAGGCGCTTGTACAAGCGCTGAGTGACATCGGGCTGGCGGGACTGTCCCATTCGCTGTTGCAAACCCAGCAAACGTTGGACGGGACGTCGGCGTCGCTAGACAGCACCTTTACCACGGCGCGGCGGCTTGGGATGTGGAATCTGCCAGTGCCAACAATGTGCGACCACCCATCGGTCACCGTCTACAGGGCATTCCAAGGCGTCCACCAAGCCACAAACCTTCATGCGGTTCAGCAGGTTGTTTACGAGGGCCTAGGCAGCACCATGAAGCAGGTGACGAGCCAGGGCCTCACTGTGTCGAGCTTGCGACACCACCTTGGTGTTCTGGCGGCCTTGACCGAGCTGGACGACGTACTGAATGTTATGGATGCAACTGAGCTGCAAAAGGTGCTGTCCAAGTTCGAGGACCGTGCGAAGTGGATGATGAACAAACAGTAGGTCGACCGCCGTGCATTTTGCTCCTCGATTGTTACATATTGAGGCCCTCCTTCCTGGCTTCAAGACTAATAGACAAACCCAAAACAGATACGAGGACGTCAGCCAACTGCTATCGTATCGCGAGACGACGTTGAGCACAATCAGCGAGCAGAGCCAACTGCGTGGGAGCATCCGGTATTCGCCGTCCGAGGCGCGGTTGGTCGAGATCAAAGGGTTGCTCCTCTCCGCCACCATCTACCGTTTTCACCACGCCTTGCAGGAGTCGTTGAACGTGACCACATCGCTTGCGGACCTTGTGAAGCCGAGCGAAGACATGGGTCTCCGCGTCGATGCTGCGATCAAGCTCGAAACGGCAAATTCGCTCTGGGACCACGGTGAGATGCTGGCCTCCATTCGCATGCTGCAGAGCGTCGACCGAGATGCGTCGTCGTTCAAAAAACAGACGGTACCCGTCAGCCGGCCCGATCTGCTCTCCAAGATCGGCTACCAGGTTTCGGTGGCCCGCTTGGAGAGCGCGGACTCCATACAAAAGACGTACCTGGAGCCTGCCCTGAAGGAGCTCAAGGGGCGCAGTGAAGGCAAAGAGGCTGGGCGTGTGTTCCACCAATTCGCCATGTTTTGCGACCAGCAGCTGCAGAACCCCGATGGCTTTGAGGACCTGGCGCGCCTGCAGAACCTCAAAAAGGGGAAAAGCAGCGAAGTCAAACAGCTCCGGGAGCTCATCGGCGGCACAAAGGACTCGCAGCTTCGCCAGCGCTACACGAACCACCTTAACAAGGCGAAGCAGTGGCTGGATCTCGACGAGCAGGAGCTGCGCCGCGTGGAGGAGACGCGCAATGAGTTCGTGCGGCTGAGTCTGGAGAACTACCTGCTGTCCCTGGTTGCGTCGGACGAGCACAACAACGACACGCTGCGGTTCGCGGCGCTGTGGCTGGAACGGTCCGGCGAGGACAGCACCAACGAGGCCGTGGAGAAGCACCTGAAAAAGGTGCCGACACGCAAGTTTGCGCCGCTGATGAACCAGCTCACGTCGCGGCTGCAAGACCAATCGGGGTCGTTTCAGCGCCTTCTGATCGGCTTGGTGTACCGCATTTGCACCGACCATCCGTACCACGGTATGTACCAGATCTGGTCCGGGCTGCGCTCGCGGCCCAACGCCAAGGACAGCGTGGCCGTCTCACGGCGGGAGGCCACCGGGCGGGTCTCGAAGCAGCTGGCACAGACGGCGTCGGTGGCGTCCATATGGCAGGCGATCGACCGGACGAGCCGGTGCTACCACGTCCTCGCGGTGGAAAAGGACAACACCATCAAGTCCGGCCAGCGGGTGCCCCTCAAGGAGTCGCAAGCCGGCAGCGCGCTCGTGCAGAGCCTCGCGCGCTACGCCATCCCGCCGCCGACCATGGAGATCCCGCTGGAGGCCGACAAGGTGTACGTCGGCCGGGTGCCGACCATTGTGCGACTCGAGCCGACGATGTCGATTGCGCTGGGCGTGAGCGCGCCCAAGATTCTGACGGCCGTGGGCAGCGACGGCGTGCGGTACCGGCAGCTCGTCAAGGGCGGCAACGACGACCTGCGGCAGGACGCGATCATGGAGCAGGTGTTTGCGGCGGTGTCGGCGCTGCTGAAGCTGCACCGCAGCAGCCGGCAGCGCAGCCTGGGCATCCGCACGTACAAGGTGCTGCCGCTGACGGCCATGTCGGGGCTGATCGAATTCGTGCCGCACACGATCCCGCTGCACGAGTACCTCATGCCGGCGCACGACCGCTACCACCCCAAGGACCTCAAAGGGTCCCAGTGCCGCAAAGAAATCTCGGCCGTGCAGAACCGGCCCGTGGACACGCGCATCAGCACGTACCGCAAGGTGGCCGAGCGGTTCCACCCCGTGATGCGGTATTTCTTTCTCGAGTACTTCCCGGACCCGGACGAGTGGTTCGTGCGGCGGCTCGCCTACACGCGGGCGACGGCGGCCATCTCGATGCTGGGCCACGTGCTGGGCCTGGGCGACCGGCACGGACACAACATCCTGCTCGACTCCAAGACGGGCGAGGTCGTGCACATTGACCTGGGCGTGGCCTTTGAAATGGGCCGGGTGCTGCCCGTGCCCGAGCTGGTGCCGTTCCGCCTGACGCGGGACATTGTGGACGGCATGGGCATCACGGGCACGGAGGGTGTGTTCCGGCGGTGCTGCGAGTTTACGCTGGACGCCATGCGCGAAGAGACGTACTCGATCATGACGATCCTGGACGTGCTGCGGTACGATCCGCTGTACTCGTGGTCCATCTCGCCGGTGCGGCTAGCCAAGCTGCAAGATGCGCGGTCGCGGACCGACGAAGCGGCCGCGGCAGCAGCGTCTGTCGCCGTGGCGGCGGGCGGCAATCATGGTGGTGGTAGTGGTGGTGGTGGTGGCGACGCCGGAGGGGGGGATCTACAGGGTGAAGGCGACGGCCGTAATAAGGCCGTGGTCAACGAGCCGTCGGAGGCGGACCGCGCCCTCGAGGTGGTGCGCAAGAAGCTTTCGAAGACGCTGAGCGTGGCGGCCACGGTCAACGATCTGATCAACCAAGCGACGGACGAGAGGAACCTTGCCGTGCTGTACTCGGGTGAGTTGCGTTGTCTTTGCATGTGACTGGAACGACCGTATTGCTAACTCAACTCGATATAGGATGGGCCGCCTATGCTTGACGATGTACGGAGGAGCCCAATGTTTCATCAAGTATTTTTCTATTTTTTTTTCTCATATTTTTGTATATAAGATGTAAGATTTATGAGCAACTCAATTGACACATTCAATGGCTGTCAGCTTTTCTGTGTCGTGGCAGTCGCGTGACGGCCAATGCCGGCGCCAGCCGTCGCAAAGCCGCGCCGTTAGTAAAAAGATCACCAGCTACTCGCTCAACCAACCACGTCCTTTTTGTTATCACCATATCCTGAAAAACGGACATTTGAAGTCTCAACATTTAATGCAATCATTTTTTCTTCTTTTCTTCTTTTTTTTCTCGGCAGCGGACAGAACCCAGCAATGGCTCCTCTCGCACAGGCTGTCACGGTGTCGCTCACTGACCTCCGAAATGGTATGGAAACGGAACCGTCTGCCTTTTTTTCTCCTGACTACTATGTCTTCTTTGTTCTTTCGTTGCTGACATCCTTCTGTAGATACAGTCCCGTTAGAGACCCTCCATGCCGCCTTTGGTCCGGACTCGCTGGGCATCCTCGTCGTCAAGGACGTGCCGGCCGCCTACACCGCACTCCGGCGACGGGTTTTGTCGTACGCCTCGTATCTGGGCAACCTGCCCGAGGCAGAGTTGGGTAGGTAATAGTCACGCCTCATCTTCTATTTTTTTAAGAAAAGGCTTCCGCTTGCTGACCGCCAGCGAAACTCGAAAACGAGCCGGCCAAGTACCTCACCGGCTGGTCCCGCGGCAAGGAGACGCTCCGCAACGGCCAGGTCGACACCCTCAAGGGGTCCTTCTACGCTAACTGTGCCTTTTATGCCGGCCAGGGGAAGGCCGGCGAGGCTGCTGCTGACACCGGGAACGCGGATGCCGCCGCGGACACGGACGCCGCCGCCTACCCCGAGTACCTCGCACCCAACGTGTGGCCCGACCCGGCCGTGCTCCCCGGGTTCCAGGCCTCGCTCGAGGCCCTG
This sequence comes from Niveomyces insectorum RCEF 264, assembly GCA_001636815.1. Lineage (NCBI taxonomy): Eukaryota > Fungi > Ascomycota > Sordariomycetes > Hypocreales > Cordycipitaceae > Niveomyces > Niveomyces insectorum. The sequence continues at coordinate 1,588,184 of AZHD01000007.1, read as the reverse complement.
TGCCGGCTGATCATTGACGTCGCCGTACTCGTCGCCCGTGCCTGTGACCGCTTTGCCGTGGCGCAGGCCCGCATCCCGGGCTACCCGCCAGGGTACCTCGAGGCGGTGGTCCGCACGTCGGCCACGACCAAGGCGCGCCTCCTGCACTACTATCCGGGGGAGGAGGCAAAGGAGGAGGAGGCAGGGGCGGCCGATAAAGAAGACAGCAGCAACGACGCCGCCACCGCCACCGCCAACGACGACTGGTGTGCGACCCACCTCGACCACGGCTGCCTGACGGGCCTGACGTCGGCCATGTTTGTCGACGAGGCGGCGGCAGCCTTTCCTCCGACAGTCCCGCCACTGCCACGGTCGTCGTGGGAGGAGCCTCCCCTGGAAGAACCGCTCGCCGCCCTTCCGGAACTCGACGTCTCGCCGGACCCCGCGGCGGGCCTCTACATCCGGTCGCGCACGGGCGCGACCGTGCAGGTCAAGATCCCGCGGGACAGCCTGGCGTTCCAGACGGGCGAGGCGCTGGAGCGCATCACGGCGGGCCACTTCAAGGCGGTGCCGCACTTTGTGCGGGGTGTGCGGGCGGGCAGCGGCGGCGGTGGCGGCGGCCACCGCCGCATCGCGCGCAACACGCTGGCCGTGTTCACGCAGCCGAACCTGCACGAGGTGGTGGACCGGGCGCAGCAGCTGACGTTTGGCGAGTTCGCACGGGGCATCGTGGCCAAGAACACGGTGGGCCAATAAGGGGGGAGCAGGCATGGTGGTATGGGGGAAAATCTAGGGATCACGGTCGTGGGTTCATGATCATGATCGCTGGGGTCGGCCGCGCTCGGCATGAGGCTGGGTACAAGCACGGCGACTTGACTGTACACACAACATTCCTCGCGGGCAAAGAGAGAACAAGATAATACTTTGATGATGATGCTCTCGCGGCAGTGACGGAAAACTATCCACCCCCCACTGGATGCAGCAGAACAACGCTTGCACGACGTTCTGCTCAAAAGAGCCATCCCGGCCTTCACGTCCGCCGTCACGCAACGAAAATGGAGACCTCGGCGGCTGTTTGCTCTCCTTTTTTATCTTACAAAAATCGTACGTCTAATGAGGATCACGGCCCCTGGAAGCGAGCTCGCAGTCACGTCCACCTGCGGCGGATTTTGGCCATCACCATATGTATGCTAAGCACAACTTCAACTCTTGGAATGGAAATGCAAAAAAAAAGGAAAGAAAAATCAGTAACACATACATATATCAATTACTTTACGCCAAAACAAAAAAAGCTCGTGCCTCTCCCTCACCTAGACCGGCATCTTTTTCTGAAAATCAAACCGAATGAAAAGAGAACGATGAAATTACTTTCGATATACCAGACTTCTGATCGAGTAGGAAGGCACAAAAACAAATCACCATGGAGACATCGCTGCCGTGAACCTTGACCAACACCACGGCGCGGCAGGACCGGCAGATGCCGGGAATCCGGGCGTCTGTCGCGTATCTGGCCGCCATCGTACATAAGGAAGTCACTGGCTCAAGGCGCCCGAGGAGGTGGACGAACATTGCCGCCTTCCTCTCTTTGCATACAAATGAATGATATTCATGCCGTCCATAGCCAAAGCGAGGGTCATATGACTTGACTCGGCGGAGTTGTCTGGTTTTTTTTTTTCGGGAGACAGCCTGAGAAGAAATCAAAGAAAGCGTTCACAGAAGCATAATTTTGTGTCTGAGAGCGATCTTCACACATACCAAGACATGGAAACGGGCGTAATAAGAACCGCCTTCTCAAAGATAGCATATGAATGCGTAATAATAAAGTCGATATAATCGATATAACAATAAAAAAAAAGATATTCTTTCTATGATCCCCCTTACGATAGGCAGCCTTGTACTCTACAACATGATCTGGCGCCCTCCACCTCTCATTCTCCTTATGAGACTTCCCGTTTGGCTGGAAAACGGCGGAAACGCCATAGCGGCCAACTACGGCGTAATTACGACCTGTAATACGGAGCCCATCCACTGACGTCAGCCGGCTTTAGTAAGCCGCTTTGCGGGGGGGTTTACATTGATGTCAGATCTCGCGTATAAGATGACATGTTCCGGAAGCTCACCACGATATCAAAAACAACGAGATTTTAACGAAATTTTGTCAACAAACCACCAGCAATTCTCTCCAACCATGGCCCTCGCTCCCAAGTTCAAGGCGCACCGCCTCGTCTTCTCGGACGCCGCCGGCGCGACGGTCGCCGACGCCGACCCCCTCCACACCGTCGAGCTCTACCTCGACTACGTCTGCCCCTTCTCTGCCAAGATGTTCAACACCCTCTACCACGCCGTCTTTCCGGCCCTCCGCAACCCCCACCCGGACCAACACGCGCCTGCCCGCCGCGTCCAGTTCTTGTTCCGCCACCAGGTCCAGCCCTGGCACCCCAGCAGCACGCTCGTCCACGAGGCCGGGCTCGCCGTCCAGCGCGCCGCGGCCGCCGCGGGCCGGCCGCAGCTGTTCTGGGACTTTAGCGCCGCGCTGTTCCGCGACCAGCGCGCCTACATGGACGCCCACGTCGTCGACGAGACGCGCAACGCCACCTACAAGCGGCTGGCGGCGCTGGCGGCTGCGGCCACGGACGGCGCCGTCGACGCCGACAAGGTGTACAGCGAGCTGGCCGTCCAGCCGGCGCCCGCCCCGGCGCCCGACAACTACACGGGGCCCGTCAACACGGGCAACGCCATCACGGACGATCTGAAGGTGGTGATCAAGATGGGCCGCCTCGTGGGCGTGCACGTGAGCCCCACGGTGCTGGTGGACGGCGTGGTGAACAACGAGATTGCGTCGTCGTGGACGGCGGACCAGTGGCTGGCGTGGCTGGGGAAGAGCGTTGCGTAAATTTGGTGTATGGATGGGATAAAGGAAGTGTGGCAATGAGCAGATTTAGACAATGAAAAAAAAAAAAAAAAAAAAAAAAAAAAAAAAAAAAAAAAAAAAAAAAAAAAAAAAAAAAAAAAAAAAAAAAAAAAAAAAAAAAAAAAAAAAAAAAAAAAAAAAAAAAAAAAAAAAAAAAAAAAAAAAAAAAAAAAAAAAAAAAAAAAAAAAAAAAAAAAAAAAAAAAAAAAAAAAAAAAAAAAAAAAAAAAAAAAAAAAAAAAAAAAAAAAAAAAAAAAAAAAAAAAAAAAAAAAAAAAAAAAAAAAAAAAAAAAAAAAAAAAAAAAAAAAAAAAAAAAAAAAAAAAAAAAAAAAAAAAAAAAAAAAAAAAAAAAAAAAAAAAAAAAAAAAAAAAAAAAAAAAAAAAAAAAAAAAAAAAAAAAAAAAAAAAAAAAAAAAAAAAAAAAAAAAAAAAAAAAAAAAAAAAAAAAAAAAAAAAAAAAAAAAAAAAAAAAAAAAAAAAAAAAAAAAAAAAAAAAAAAAAAAAAAAAAAAAAAAAAAAAAAATGAAAAAAAAAATGAAAAACGAAGAATGCATTTGCATTGGAGTCTATGTAATACAAAATAACAAAATCCACCCTCCTCCAGCACACGCCCCACTACTACGCTTTTAGCTTGGTCTCCGGCACGCCTGCGTCCCGCGCGCAGTCGGTCGCCGCAATGTACCCAAACGTCAGACCGGGTCCCAGCGTCGCACCGGCGCCCGCGTACGTCCGCCCCATGACGCTCGCCGACGTGTTGCCGGCCGCGTACAGGCCCGGGATCACCTTGTATTGGCCGGACCCGGGACTCGTCTCGCGCAGCGCGCGCGCGCGCTCGTCGGTCAGCACGCCGCCCTTGGTGCCCAGGTCGCCGGGCCAGATCTTGACGGCGTAAAAGGGGCCCTTTTCCACCTTGCCCAGGTTGCGGTTCTTGTCGCCGTACGAGGGGTCGCCCAGGTAGAAGTCGTAGACGCTGCTGCCGCGGCCAAAGTCTTCGTCGACGCCCTGCTCGACGAACCGGTTGAAGCGCTTCTGGGTCGCGACGAGGCCCGCGGCGTCGATGCCGAGCTGGGCCGCGAGCTCCGGCAGCGTGTCGGCCTTGGTCACAAAGCCCGACGCCAGGTCCTTGGCGGGGATGGGCTTGCCCGGCATGAAGCGGCCGGCGAACAGGTAGCGGTTGCGGTGGGTCGAGTCCATGATGAGGAAGGACGGGATGGTCTCCTTGCCGTCCTGCTGGCGCTGCCAGATGGCGGTGCCGAGCGCGTTGTAGTTCTGCGACTCGTTGGCGAACCGCTGGCCCGCCTTGTCGACGATCATCGAGTGCGGCAGGCCGCGGTCGTACAGGCACCAGATGCCCAGCTTGCTGACGGGCTCGTACATGGCGGCGCCCCACCAGGCCGAGTCCATGAGGGCCGTGGCGCTGCCGACGCGCTGGGCGGCGCGGATGGCGTCGCCCTGGTCCGTCTGGCACGCCGACGTCCAGTCGGCCGTGATGGGCGGCGCCTGGTACTTCTGGCGCATCTCCGCGTTGCGGGCGAACCCGCCGCCGGCGAGGATCACGCCGTGCGCCGCCTGCACGGTGACGGTGCGCCCCTCGTGCTCGACGAGGGCGCCGGTCACGCGGCCCGTGGCCTCGTCGACGGTCAGCTCCGTCATGGGGCTGCTCGTCCAGATGGGCGTGCCCAGCTTCACGTTCATGTACAGCAGCCGGCTGATCATGCTGACGCCGAGGCAGACCGGGTCGCCGCCGAGGAACCGGTTCGGGTACAGGCGCACGCCCCAGATCTTGACGGCCGTGAGCAGGCCGTCCCACGAACACCGCGCGCGCACGATCTTGGACAGCTCGTGCGTGTACAGCGGCAGCGGCGCGCGCACGGGGTTGATGTTGAGCATGTCGCGCCAGGGGCCGAGCAGGGCCGCGTCGTACATGAGGGCCTCGATGCTGCGGCCGCCGACCTGGGCGCCCGGCTGATGCGGGAAGTAGTCTGGGTACTTGGGCGTCGGCGTCCAGCGGTAGCCGGCCGATTCCAGCCAGCGGACCATGCGGGGGCCCTCGGTCAAAAAGGCCTCTTTGCGCTCGCGCGAGGAGGCCGGCCCGGCGCCGTCGCCGACGATTGTCTCCATGTACGTGAGGGCCTTTTGGACGCTGTCGTTTTTGTCGTTGTGCACGTGGCTGTTGGGGATCCAGCAGCCGGAGCCGGAGAAGCAGGAGGTGCCGCCGATCTTGGCGTTCTTTTCCACGACGAGCGTCGAGAGGCCGAGCGACTTGGCGCGCAGCGCCGCCGTCAGGGCCGGCCCGCCGGTGCCGACGACCAGCACGTCCGTCTTGACGACGCCGTCGGGCCCGATGACGGCGCGGGCCGCGTTGGTCGCCGGGTCTTCTTTGAGGCGGGCGCCGGCGCGCTTGACCCGCGACACGACGCTGGCGCCGGCCGCCACGCCGACGACGCCGAGCGCGATGCGGACGCTCGTCTTGCGCAGCAGCGACGAAGGAGAGGAGAAGGCCATTTTTGGTTTGATTTCTCGTCGTCTTATTTTTGCAAAACGAGGGAAATAGAACGAAACCAGCTTCTCCTCCTCAGAAAGCTGTCCTTCCTTTCCTCATTCTCCCCCCCTCCCCCCCCTAGATGTAGAAGAGGGGGGGAAGCGGTTGTCTTTATTCAAACATTGGTCTAGGTCCCTTGAAGGCGGAGAACAGAACCGATTGTGTCCAAGTGCGCTTCTCGTAGAAGGAAGATTCGCCGCATCCGAGGCTCCGGCCTGCCGGCCTCTCTGTGTCCTCGATGGGAGCTGGACCAGCGCCGTTGCTTTCCCCGCATTGTAGCTGGCCGGATATTAATTTCCACGGAAATCGATGTGTTCCTTGGGGAAGTCTTGTCACGTGCCCATGTCGGCTCGCAGCACGTCCGTCCGAGTACCTACATAGTTAGAATTTGGTCCCTGGCTGTTCTCCATGGCATTGTCTGTTCTTTTCATGACTTCCCCCTTTTCTCTGTCGTTGCTATTTCTGGTATACAGGGACGTACTCGTGAGCCTGCCATGTGGGCACGTGATGGCACGAAAGCGTCCCTGAACACCATCTCTGCACATTAGACCATAATTTGGCCGGGAGTCAAGACATTGTTGTGTATAAAACGCACATATCCGAGCCGTCGTCGACAGCTCAGTAATTGAAATTTTGACTTAAGAGACAGACCTGCCTTTTCGTTGTCTTGAAAGGGCGGTCACATGATCTGATACGGTCACGTGTCAGCATATCCCCTTTACATCACGAACAAGGCCAGAAGGCCTACATAGACCGATCGAGAAATAGGTTGCCCAATACTGAAACATCTCGCCATGATAGCTCAAGCCTAACTCCAGGGCGGAGTAGCAGTGTTAGCCCAGTTTCCTCCGCTTCTCATTCTCTCTCCGAATCGACTTGAAAAAGGCACTTTGCGGGCCCTTCTTAGCCCCCTTCATGGCCTTGTTGGCGCTCATGTTCCGCTCAACATAGGCCATGTCGTGCCCACCGCTGAGGTCTCGCAGCGTGCCCGCCGTCCTCTTTGCAGCAGCCGCCCTGCTTTTGGGTGCCCTCCGTAGCGGTTTGCCGTCTGGACCGTAAAACATGTTTCCGTCTTCCAAAAGGCCAGCACTCTCCTTCTCTTCCTCCTGTCTCCAGGTCTTGCTTTCCACTTCGACGAGCACCTTTTCCAGGAGCTCGCGCCTGGACTGCGGGCTGTCGAAGGCCAGATCGGGTGTTTGCTCCATGTTCTTGAGCTGTGTGATCACTTTGAACGCGTAGCCCTGGTCGACGAGGAAGGCTTGCCGCTTGACCGAAAAGGCCATTTCCATCGTGTCTTTCGACACAAGGGAGTAGAAGAAGGCATTGAAGCCTTCTTCGTTTCGTCGCTTGGCCCGTAAGATGCGGCCGAGCCGCTGGGCTTCCTGGCGGCGCGACCCGTACTGTGCGGATATTTGAATGAGGCAAGTCGCCTCGGGGAGGTCCAGAGACGTATCGCCGATTTTCGAGAGGAAGAGCGTGCTACACTGCGGCGAATTTCGAAAGTAGTCTAAGACGAGCTGGCGTTCGTGGTTGCCGGTACCACCGTACAAGTACGGCTTCATCAGCTTCTTCGCGTAGGCCTCGAGGGCGTAGACGTTGTCCGAGAAGACAATGATCTTGTCGCCACGACTCTCGTGATAGTTGATCAAGCACTGGCAGGCCTGAAATTTGGCCGGATTCATAACGCAGAGCAAAGACCGGTTTCGCGCGTCGATCTGGAGATACTGTTCGTAGAACTCCGTCGGCATCGGACACCAGACCTCGGCACACTGCACCGTGGCGATGTAGCCCTGTTGCGAGAGTTCCATCCAGTTGGCTTCATAGAGCTTCGGGCCGATCAAAAAGTTGAGATCCTCAATCTTATCATCCTCGCGAAGCAATGTGGCCGTTAAGCCGAGCTTGGCGTGCGACTTGATCGACCCGATCACCCGTCGAAACATCTGAGCAGGCACAACATGGACTTCGTCGAGCAGCATGAGTCCCCATTCGCGACTCTGGAGAAACTTGATCATTTTGGCCGATTCATGGGCACGCTCACGCGTGTTTGTAACCATTGAGTAGGTTGTGACGATCACCCCCGTGTTTCCCGTAAAGACGGACTTGCTCTCGGAAGAGAAAATAGCAATGCTCTCCGGGTTGATGTTCGACCACTTGATGAACTCACTTCGCCACTGGATCGCCGACATGTTGCTCGTGGCCAAAACAACCACGCCCTTTTTGATTGTGCAGGCGGCTGTGACGCCGACAAGCGTCTTACCGGCACCGCATGGCAGAACAATGATACCGCTCTTTGCCCGGCCGTTGCCGAACATTTTACTCAGGCTCTTTTCTTGGTACGGTCGGATTTGGGTTGTTGGTCGCAAGTCAATCTCGAGATTCGCATTGAGAAAGTCATTTCTGAAGTCGTACTCTTCCAGCGTTGGGTAGTGTAACTCTAGACACCGTTGCGCTACCGTGCTTACTTTCTCGTCTTGGATTTGGAATGCATGCGTGATCGTTTGGTCATCGTCGTCGTTATCGTCGTCGTCGTCGTCCAACACCGCTTGTACCTCTTTGGCTGTCGTCGAGCCTGGTCCGGACCAGTCCAGCTTGGACTTGGGCTTGTCTTGGTCCTCAACCGCGCGCACACCAGCGGCCTCCTTCGTTCCGGCGATCGCAAGTCCAGCCATGGTCGGAGCACTCATAGCAACTTGTTCTACCCCCTGGACCCGGCACGGACCGATCTCGGAATCTCGGAGGAGCATTTGCAGTACGTCCAAATCCATGGTCTCCACGAAGTACTTGTTGTCCCGCAACACCATCTTCACTTTGCCATAGCTGTTGCCGCACTGGGTGATGTACTTGATGACGTTGGTTGGTAGCTCGTTTTTAACAAACCGATCAAGCGTGTTTATAATGTCCTTTGGATTAAGGCCAGCCGAGACAGCGGCATACAGACTATGTGTCGACAGTCGATATTCGTGTATGAAAATCGGTCTCGACGTGGGCTCCGCAACCGTGATCAAAAAGTCCTACGCCCGGGGTGCCAGAGGATGAAAGCGCTCAAGGATCAGCTTCCCCCAACCGTCCACCCACAGCGGCCTATTCTCGTGATCAGGTTTGCGTGAGAGGGCCGTAAAGTCGCGCTTCTGCTCGGGCTGGAAATGCCGCGAGGCCGCATCCCTGATACCAGGTGGCAGCGTGTACGGGAACGAGCTGATGTCGAACTTTCGGATGTTGCGGGAGAGCGCCGCGTTGAGTTCGCTGGGTGCTGGTTCGTCCAGCTCGTGCGTCTCGTCACTCTCATCGCCGGCCATGCTGTGCGGTGTTGCCGTTCCTCGAGTTGAGGCTTCAGACGAAGCCCGGGCTTCTTTGGCAGAAATGTCCATGGTGGAGGACGGCCTTCCGGTTTGATGACATCGCAAAATGTTCCTCAGAACTATGCAATGTGGCTCGCGTATGTAGTCGATGCAAGGTGCTGACGATGCCGGCCCGTCCTCATCCTCCCGAGTAGGCTAGATAGCCAGCTGCGTCGTCAACTAAAAATAGACATCCAGAACCGGCGATTGAGATTGACACGGCCAACATTATATTGTCAAAGCCACTAAGCCCAGTTGCCGTGGAATTGTTTTCTCGGTGAGTTCTTTGTTTGTAGGAGTGGCAGTCCATAGGTACACAAGGAACTCTTGTGCCCTTTCATAAGTCGCCGACCCGTTGGTTGTTGATTTCATATATTGTTGGCTGGTTGGTCTCACAGATTCATTTTAGAAAACGACTGTAGCTAAGATTGTTCTGGATTCTGACCTGGCGAGAAGTTCTGTCTGAGAGATGGCATGCCATTTTTCAAACCAACACGGGATTCGAGTCGTTTCCCTTCTATCAAAGCAAAGCAGTCCGTGCGGTGATTTTGAGTCTCTTTTGTGTCCTTTTATTTTTCTCTTTTTTTTCTTATTTTTCTAAAAAAAACATATTTCTTGAAAACATCGATAATAACTTACAAAAAGTTTAAGACATCAACACAAAATTGCAAAAAACGTACAGCAGCGGGGATTCGCTGGTTGGTCGTCACCGACCCAACTACTAATCCGCCGCCGATCACTGGTTTGACTAGGGGAGAGCGGACGGGATCCCGTACTTTCCAGTGTCTATGGCCGTACGTGGAGGGATCGCTTGTTGTTCACCCTCATAAAGCCCTAAGATAAAGGCCACTTGACCAGCGAACGTTAAAACAGGCAGGCACAGCCCACAGCAGCTGCCCAACTGCGACAACGACGACTTCTGCCTCCCCACATCTTTCATTTTCTCTATCTTTCTCTCTCTCTCTCTCACTCCAAACGATGGAGACCACAGTCTCCCGCACGCCCTTACACCGCCCATGTTGACTCCAGCGGCCAAGCGGCGGCGGCGCGCCGAGGCGGCCACGGCCACGCTGACACGGCCGTTCCGGTCGCCTGTGGTGCGGGGCACACCAAAAGCGACGGCGGCGGCGTCGTCCACAGCGTCCGGCGACACCGCAAGCCCGTTGGCAGCAGCAAGTGCAGCCGCTGCACAGACGCCGGACAGCCCGTCGTCGCCGCATCGGCGACACAAGCAACCGCGGCGGGCAACGGCAGTGGCGGCCACAGAGACACCCGCACCCGACGGGCTGACTCTTGCCGGCCTCGTCGACCAGTTCAGCCGCGATCTGGACGCCGGGGACCGCACGCTCCGGCGGTACGAACAAGCACCGTCCAGCCGCCCCGGCGCGCTGTTGGCGGCACGCCAACCGAAGAAAGGCAGCAGCAGCCGCGGTAGCACCTCGGCCGCGGGCACAGACGACCTGCCGGGCCTCATTTCCCGGTGGCGGGAGGCCGCCCGGCGGGCTGCCGAAGAAGTGTTTGAGCTGGTGTCCGCACGCGTTGCGCAGGCGGGGGGCGTCCGGGCCTGGAAGGCGATGATGGCGCAGTCGTCGGCGGCGTGGGGCCAGGATGCCAGCGACAACGCGGAAGCAGCACGACGAGGCCGGCGACGCACCGGGGACGATGAACGAAGAGACGACGGCGACGACAACGAACCGGCCGAGGCCGAGGAAGAGGCGGAGGAACAGGACGAAGAGGACGAGGTAGGTTTTCTGTACTCGGGATGGACCAAATATGCGCTTTCATGGTCACAGACTCACTCAAACAGGAATTCACAATGGGAATGATGCTGGCGAGCCTACATGTCGGCCCGGAGCTACTTGGCTACGACGAAACAGAGGAGAGGTGGAAGGACTGAATGTCATGGTGAATTTATACCGCGACATCGGCACGATTTACCGACGCCTCCAGGACGGCGGTGGGACCAAACACATTTTCTGTACTATAATGCCCTAAAAAATGGCACAATGCGTTTGTGCCCATCACCACTGAAGCTCTCCACGGTGCCCGAAATGATCACCGTCAAATCACCAAAATTGACGAAACCGGGTATACATAAAACGCCAAACCGCTTAATAGTAGAAATGAAAAAAAGGGAAAAAACAAAACCGCTGCACCGGCGAAAAAAAGACCTCTAATCCAGGTCCATGGCGTCTGGGTCGTTGCCGGCTGGGGTTAACGGGGTGGTACTCATGGCATCACCTTGCTCTGCACCGGGCTGTGCGTTGGCCTGGGCCATCTGCTGTTCTGCTGCTGCTGCCGCTGCCTCCTCCTTCTCCTGTTGTCGCGCCCGATACCGTGCCCGCGTGTCCAGAATCGCCTGCCGCACACTGTCGTGCTCCCGCGGTACCGACAGCGAGCTGGGGTCATTGTACAAAACCAGCTGCATGCCGGCCAGCTCACCGTCCCGGTTGGGCAGGATGGGCCGCGGAATGGCGAGCTTGCGGTGCGCCGTGCCGTTGCTGTGCCGCAGCGCGTTGTCCCGGGCCGCGTCGCGGAGGCGCTTGTCCACGCCGGGCAGAAAGAACAGGCGCTGACCAGCCTCGTCGTTGCCGGCCGGGCTGCGGATGCCGTACTTGCCGGAACGAACTCCACTTTCGTCGTCATCGTCGTCGTCGTCATCGTTGTTGTTGTCGTTGTCGCTGGCGAGCTCGTCGTCAATGTTGTAGATGTAGACCTTGTATTTGGTATCATCCACGTGCATGTCGTCGTCCGCGGGGGTAGTAGTGCCCGGCCTTCGCCGGCTCGATGATGGTGGCGGAGCTGTTTGGGTGCCGTCCAAGGGTCGTGGCAGAGCAGATGGTAGGGGTGCGTTTCTGGTTTGCTGGGCTGGTGGTGTGCCAGAGGATGACACTATGGTCGGCGATGGTTTGGCACTTTCGACGGGGACGTACAGCCTCGTGCCCCCATTTTCTGTGCCTGTTAGCAATGACGGCCGGAAGAGAGAAGCCTACGTCGATGGAGCAAGAAAAAAAAATAAAAATAAAACATGACCTTGAGAAGACATACCCAAATTCAACAAACTCAACCGCTTCGACAGCCGCTCGTTGCCTTCCGGCGTCTCGGCCGACTTCCGTTTGCTGTGCCGGGCCAGGCTGACGTCGGCCGGCAGCAGTGGGAGCTGCTGGTAATGATGTTGGTGGTGGTGGTGCTGAAGCATCGTAGCAGCAGTAGCCAGTCCTGTCCAGCTCTCGAGCGGGGAAAAAAGGACCTTCGCAGCAAAACAATACTGGCCAATCCGCCGTTGTTTGCCCTCACGTTCGTTTCAACCAGCTTCGTTATCGACCCTCGCGGGCTGACCTGCGCTTCCGCTCTCTTTTTCCTCGTTCCTTTCTTCTCTCCAATTGATCAATTCGACGACTTTCTTATCTCGTTGCTCGTCCCTTGCTTTGATTGCGAAGCGATTTCGGCTGGTAATCGATGCGACGGACGGAGGGACAGGCGCGGGATTGGCTGGGCGCTGGCGCATGAATGGGAATTGATCCAAGTTGATTTGCGAGTTCGGGGCGATCCAAGGCGTGAGTCACTCGTCTTGTTCGCGATCGTGTAGAAAGAGCCGCCTCTTCGTTTCTTGCGAGAGAGATAGGCCAGTCTTAATCATCCGGTTTCTGGGGTTGTTTTAGGAAGGAGGCGAATGTTGCGAGGAAGAGTAGAAACAGCAGGCCGTTGGTTGGTGGCAGCGCGACCGCGGCCCTGGCACGGCTTTTATCAACCCACGACCCATTCTTGTAGAACGTTCTATCCAAAGGGTAGAAGAGGTACATAGGTACAAGAGTACCTCCTCGTGCGGCCGCGCGCCGTCCTGAACCCCTCTGCCCCACTTGTCGAGAATGTTCCTTCCTCTCTGACTCCCAATCGCCAACACCACCACCACCACCACCACCACCACCACCAACGGCAAAAACACAAACAGCAGCCGCGACTAGAACCGCTTCCTTTTTCGGACCATCGCCACAGCCGACAACCTAAAAATCGCTGACTCTCACCAAACGAAACTTTTTGCTTGACCTCCTTTAACTTCGATATCACCACCACCACCGCCGCCACCACCACCACCACGACGTCGCGACCAAATCCCCTCATTTTCCGCAGGCCACTTGCTGTGAGCATTGCCGTGCGGCATCGTCGCTTGTTCTCGTCGTCCTTCCTCACGCGCGCGCCAGTTACCGCCGCCGTCATGGCCGAGTCCTCGAAATGGACCGGCCTGAAGGTCCGCCAGACTTTTCTGGAGTATTTCGAGAAGAAGGGGCATACAATTGGTCTGTGCCGATCCGATCCCCTTTCAATTTTTGAAGAATTTTTTCCCTTTCTTTTCCTTTTGTATTTGCTAACATCTGCAAGTCCCCTCCTCCTCCGTTGTGCCGCACAATGACCCGACCCTGCTCTTCACGAACGCCGGCATGAACCAGTTCAAGCCCATCTTCCTCGGCACTGTGGCCAAGACCGACCCTCTCGCGAACCTGAAACGTGCCGTGGACACGCAGAAGGTGTGTCAGTTCTGTCTGCTTGTCTGTCGAGATTCTACAGAAACTCGTGCTAACTCCCTCAGTGCATCCGCGCCGGTGGCAAACACAACGACCTCGACGATGTCGGCAAGGACAGCTACCACCACACCTTCTTCGAGATGCTGGGCAACTGGTCGTTCGGCGATTACTTCAAAAAGGACGCCATCACCATGTCTTGGGACCTGCTGACCAACGTCTACGGCCTCGACCCCGACCGTCTGTATGTGACCTACTTCGAGGGCAACCCGGCCATGGGACTCGAGCCGGATCTCGAGGCCAAGAACCTGTGGAAGGCCGTTGGCGTCGCCGACGACCACATTCTGCCGGGCAACATGAAAGACAACTTTTGGGAGATGGGTGACCAGGGCCCGTGCGGCCCGTGCAGCGAGGTCCACTACGACAAGGTCGGCGGCCGCAACGCCGCCCACCTCGTCAACCAGGACGACCCGCTCGTCGTCGAGATCTGGAACAATGTGTTTATCCAGTTTGACCGCCAGGCCGACAAGTCGCTCAAGACCCTCCCCGCGCAGCACGTCGACACCGGCATGGGCTACGAGCGCCTCGTCTCCGCCCTGCAGAACAAGATCTCCAACTACGCCACCGACATCTTCACCCCGCTCTTCGACCGCATCCAACAAGTCACAGGCGCCCGTCCCTACACCGACAAGTACGGCAAGGACGACGTCGACGGCATCGACACCGCCTACCGCGTCGTGGCCGACCACATCCGCCTCCTCGCCTTCTCCATGGCCGACGGCGCGGTGCCCAACAACGAGGGCCGCGGCTATGTCGTGCGCCGTGTGCTGCGGCGCGGCTCACGCTACGCGCGCAAATACTTCAACGCCGAGATTGGCTCGTTTTTCTCGCAGATTTTGCCCGCCCTGGTGGACCAAATGGGTCACCAGTTCCCCGAACTGATCAAGAAGCAGAACGACATCAAGGAGATTTTGGACGAAGAGGAGGAGGCCTTCTCGCGGACACTGGACCGCGGTGAGCGCCAGTTTGAAAAGTACGCGGCTGCCGCAGTGTCTGAGAGCAGCAGCGGCGGCGGCGGCGGCGGCAAGCTTTCCGGCGCTGACGTATGGCGCCTCTACGACACGTTTGGTTTCCCCGAGGATCTGACGCAGCTGATGGCTGAAGAGCGCGGCCTGACCATCGACAAGGAGGAGGTTGACGTCGCGCGGGAAAAGGCACGCGAAGCCAGCAAGTCGGTCAAGGCGGCCGTGCAGTCGTTTGCCAAGCTCAACGTGCACCAGATCGCAGAGCTGGAGAACGAGCACAAGATTGCGCGGCCCGACTCCGAGGCCAAGTACATCCGCGGCGACACCACCGGCCGCGTACAGCTGATCTACACCGGCACCGGCTTTACCACCAGCACCAAAGACATCGAACCCAACGCGCCTTTTGCCGTCCTCCTTGACAAGACCAACTTTTACGCCGAGTCCGGCGGCCAGGTCGCCGATACGGGCCGCCTGATTGTGGACGACGATGTGGCCGAGTTCAAGGTGCTGGACGTACAGGAGTACGGCGGCTACGTTGTGCACAACGGCTACCTCGTCTACGGCCAGCTCAACGCCGGTGATACAGTTATTTGCGAGTACGACGAGCTGCGGCGGCAGCCCATCCGCAACAACCACACGGGCACCCACATCCTGAACCACGCCCTGCGCGAGGTGCTCGGCGATGACGTGCACCAAAAGGGTTCGCTCGTGGACCAGGACAAGCTGCGGTTCGATTTCTCGCACAAGGCTGCCGTGTCCCTGCCCGAGATTGAGCGCATCGAGGCCATGTCCAACGCGGACATTCGGCGCAACCTCAAGATCTACTACAAGGATGTAGACCTAGCCCACGCGCGCGAGATTGCGGGCGTCCGCGCCGTATTTGGCGAGACGTACCCGGACCCCGTGCGTGTCGTGTCGGTAGGCGTGGACGTGGACACGTTGCTGCAGACGCCCCACAACCCCGAGTGGCGCGGCTACAGCGTGGAATTTTGCGGCGGCACGCACGTCGAGCAAACGGGCCAGATCAAGGACCTCGTCATTGTCGAGGAGAGCGGCATTGCCAAGGGCATCCGCCGCGTCGTCGCATACACGGGCGACGCCGCCCACGCGGTGCAGCGCGCGGCCGCCGACTTTGGTGAGCGGCTCGACTCGCTCGAGAAGCAGCCGTTTAGTCCCGAAAAGGAGGCCGCCGTCAAGGCGCTGGGCCCCGAACTGAACCAGCTGGCCATCTCGGCGCTCACGAAGGAGGAGCTCCGGCAGCGGTTCGCCAAGGTGCAAAAGGACGTCCTGGACGAGCAGAAAAAACGGCAAAAGGCCGAACTGAAGACGGCCGTCGCCACGGTCACGGACCACTTTGCCAAGCCGGAGAACAAGGACACGCCGTATTTTGTGGGCCACCTGCCGATCTCGGCCAACGCCAAGGCCATTTCCGAGGTGATGAACCACTTCCGCAACAAGGACAAGGCGCGGTCCGTGTACGTCTTCGGCGGCAACCCGACCGACGGAGTTGTCCACGGTGTCTACGTTGGAACGGTACGTTCACATTTTGTGATTTTGAGTTCAACGGGCCATTTCACAGCATTGAAGTTTCCAGCTAACTCTTCTTTTTTTCTAGGACCTCGCATCCAAGGGTGTCACGGCGGAGGGTTGGTCTACTGCCGTCAGTGAAGTCATTGGCGGCAAAGCCGGCGGAAGGGAACCGGCGCGGCAAGGAGCCGGTACAAAACCGGAGAAGGTGCATGAGGCTGTTGAGCGTGCCGAGGCATGGCTCACGGAGAGGTTGAAGGATTTGAAGTTATAGGCTGGGCCATTAGGGTGGGGGCAAAGAAAAAAATAGAAGGGAAAAATAGCAAAGGATTTTTTTCGATGTTTAGATCTTTGTTGTGTCCCTGTTTCCATAGCTTTACGTTAGTTGTGTATTTTCTGAGAGTCGTTCTACGGACACGGCATGTGGAGAAAAGTCGAGAAAAAAACAGTTGAATAGATTGCCTGCTCATGCCATCTTATAAGACTTTGTTGTGATCAACGCCGTAGCATGTCAAGCCTCCCCCCCACCCCAAAGGCCCTCAGACCGTTGCCAGCACGCTCGCGTTCTTGTACCAGCTCAGCAGCGGGTTCTCCCCGCTGCGCGTCTCCGTCGCCGCCAGGTCCGCCCACTGGCGCATGAACGCCTCGTGCGGCTCCACCCGCGACAGCTTGCCCGTCACCGCCCGGTACAGCGCCTCCACCACGCCGAAGTCCGTCGGGAACATGATGTCAAAGTACCCCTGGTGCACCAGCGGCGTGCTCACGGGCACGGGCCGCCGTTCGTAGCGCGTCTGCACCACGGGCGCGTTGAGCCCGGCCGTCGCGTCCGGCAGCGCGTGGAAGTCGCTCGTCAGCAGGCGGTGCGCGGGGAACTGCTGCTCGAGCACGCCGAAAAACGCCAGCAGCCGCGTCGGCAGGTACTCGGGCGGGCTCAGGTTGGCGGCGGGCGTGAACCAGGGCACGAGGCCGTGGCGGACGGTGCGCAGCAGGCGATTCGCCGGGTAGGGCCGCGGGTAGCGGCCGCCGGTGGCGGCGTGGCGCACGCGCAGAAACCGCGCGGCGACGGGGTCGAGGTCGGGCGTGTA
>AZHD01000007.1:1554705-1571163 GCA_001636815.1 Niveomyces insectorum RCEF 264 | reverse complement strand
GTTGCCGCCGCCGCCGCCGCCGCCGCTGCCGCTGCCGGTGCTTTGGCTCGCATTTTCATACAGCTGCCGCTTCTGCAGCGCCGCCAGCGACTCGGAAATCTCGATGATCTTGTACCGCGTGCGCGCGTACACCGCCGGTTCAGCGGCGCGCAGGTAGTCCAGCACGTTGAGCATGAGCGTGCCGCGGCCGGCGCCCATCTCGTACACCAGCAAGTCGTGGTAGGGGAAACTCGTCAACAGGTAGTTGGCCGCGAGGTAGCGCGCGACGGCCTCGCCGTAGTGCGGGCGGAAGAGCTCCGTCGGCGTGTACCACAGCTGGCGCGTGGCGGAGGGCTGGCCGCCGCCGGCGACGAGCGCGGCGTCGAGCTCGTCCTCGAACGCGGCGAAGCGCTGGCCGAGCGCGGTGTGGAACGCGGGCTCGTCGCGGAAGCGGCGGAAGGGGAACGGCTCGGCGCCGGGCGAGAAGATGACGACCTGCTTCGAGAAGTAGCCGTAGTGCGGGTTGTAGAGGCTGTCTGTGCCGGGTTTTTTCCTTCGTCAGCAGATGCACCCCAAGAAAAACTGGTTGCCGCACACACACACACCCTCAACAAAGTCCCGCATCAACATCTTGACGCGCCGGGGCCGCTCCCGGCGCTGGCGCAGATCTTGGGCCGTCACCATCGGGTACTGCTCGTACTCGGCCGACATGTCCGGCGGAAACAGGTCGGTGCGCTGCTGCCAATCGCTTTCGTTGGACGGGGCCACCCGGCCAGGCCGCCGCGGCGGCACGGCATAGGACCGGAGCTGCTGCTGCTGCTGCTGGTGTTGGTGGAAGCGGAGGTGGCGATGGTGCTGGTGACGGAAGAGGACCGGCTTCCGGGACGGCTGTTGCTGCCGGAGCCGCGCATGCTTGAGCGACGATGCCAGACATGCGAAATTGCGTCGTGGCTGACAGTCCGCGTGCCGGAACAGCTGCCGGAACAGCCGGGCGACGACGGGGGAGTCCATTGGCGGTGGTGAAGGTGGTGAAGGAATATGGCGAGAGATGCCGAATTGAGGAGGGAAAAAAGTGAGGCCCTGCTTTGCTTTGATTTTTTTTGGGGGGGGTCCAAGCCCTGCGTCGTCTGGTTGGCCAGACCTAGGCCTAAGCTCTTTTTCCTTGGAAGCCCGAGCTTTACAGGGGAACGAGCCGAAAGAAGAACCCCGCAACCGTTGTCGCAGCCCGCAAACGGTGCCTGCCTTTGGAGGGGAAAGACCGCTAAATGTCGTCATAATATGAGAAATAGAAAAAAGATTTCAGAAAGGCTTGAAGGAGCCTCTTTGACGTTCATTTACAGAGAACCATCAACCAATACAAGAACATACTACATGACTCTGGAGATTCAATGTCCCTACAGGACCACCCGCGGGCCTACGGGGCTGCCGCCCTCACAGTGGCCTTTGCCGCGGGCGTGCTCATGACGCTGGGGTTCAAAGACCTGTATCCGGACCTCGAGCAGCGGTTCCAGGCGGGCCGTGCGGACAAACGGCAATATCGAGCGGGGTTGCGGCGGAGCAAGAGCCAGAGCAAAGGCAAACGAGCTGGTGGTTGGCTGGGGCGCGGAGTGGCGACAGGCGGCAGCGCCGGGGACACAGCCGTCCGGCTCGAAGACCGCGAATCGGCCGACGTGTCGGAGGACGAGACCGCGGCCGGCGACGAGGACGAAGACGGCGACTGGTCGGTGCTCGCTGCAAGTGAAAGCGTTGGGTTGGGTTCTGGATTTGGCGGCGGTGGTGCCGGCGGTGGTGGTGCCCGTGGCGCGTCCATCGCCGACGGCATTGCCGGCTGCATCGGCGACACCCCCCTCGTGCGCATCCACAGCCTATCCGAGGCGACCGGTTGCGAGATCCTGGCCAAGGCCGAGCTGCTCAACCCGGGTGGCAGTCCCAAGGACCGCGTCGCCCTCGCCGTCATCCGCGCCGCCGAGGCCGCCGGCCGCTTGGTGCCGCACCGCGGCGACACCATCTACGAGGGCACCGTCGGCAGCACGGGCATCTCGCTGGCGACGCTGGCGCGCGCCCTCGGCTACCGCGCCCACATCTGCATGCCCGACGACCAGAGCATCGAGAAGACCCGCCTGCTGCGCGAGATGGGCGCCGTCGTCGAGCGCGTGCCCGTCGTGCCCATTGTCGACCCGAACCACTACGTGCACCTGGCGGCGCGCCGCGCCGCCGAGCACGCGGCCGTGCACAAGGACGGCAGCCAGGGGTTTTTTGCCGACCAGTTCGAGACGCCCGCCAACGCCGAGGCCCACCGGCGCACGACGGGGCCGGAGATTCTGCGGCAGCTGGCTTCGTCGTCGCCGTCGTCGTCGTCGTCGACGTCCTCCGGCCGCCATTCGGCCAGCCCGCCCCTGGCGGCGTTCGTGTGCGGCGCCGGCACGGCAGGCACGCTGACGGGCGTTGCCCGTGCCCTGAAAGTCGACGCCGGCCTGCACAACCGCGTGCGCATCGTGGCCGCCGACCCGCCCGGGTCCGGTCTCTTCCACCTGATCCGCCACGGCGTGCTGTACGCGCCCACCGAAAAGGAGGGGACGCGCCGGCGGTCGCAGGTCGACACCATTGTTGAGGGCATCGGCATGAACCGCATGACGGCGACCCTGGAGGCCGGGCTCGCCCTCGTCGACGACGCCGTACCCGTGACCGACGCGCAAGCCTGCCGCATGGCGCGCTGGCTGGTCGAGCACGACGGCATCTTTGCGGGCAGCTCGACGGCGGTCAACTGCGTGGCGGCCGTGGCCACGGCGCTGACGCTGCCGCCGGGCAGCCGCGTGGTGACGGTGCTGTGCGACTCGGGGCTGCGGCACCTGAGCAAGTTCTACAAGGCCGTGGACGCGCTGAGCGCGCGGGAGGAGGCCGTCGCGCAGGCCACGCGCGGGGAGACGATCCCGCCGGACCAGCACGGTGACGACTTGCTGGGGATGCTGGGGTTGACGCCGCGCAAAGAGGCTATATAGGCGGGAGCATATAGGACACGTACCGTCCGGGAGAGCTTTATCACAGACAATAGTCGAAAAGGAGTTGCGGTGTGGTTGTATATATTGGGAGAACTGGGGCCCAAATGTTCCATGGTTCCGTTTTGCACGCTTTCACTCTTTGCAAGCGTCGCATTTGAGGAATGGTTGCTGGATGAACGGAAACACGACGAGAACAACGTAAATCGTAGACAGTGATGACGAAAAAGAAAACCATCCCTTATAATCAAAAAACGCCATTGCCAGCCCACTCCAGCTAACAACTAAGACTCCCCTTTCCTTTGTCTTGAGGCAGGCAGTTTGGCTTTTATGTTATGTTTATACACGTCTTTGAAATACAGGCGGAAAATTATCAAGGCCTCTCATAATAAAATAAATCGAAACAAACAGGCATTACCACTCTCCGTTGCTCTCTCAAGCTTTCGTAATCTTCTTTGTGCGTCCAGTTCGAACACGTCGATTTTGACCGCGTAGAGGCGTAACGTCCTGCAATGCGCAGACATAGCCCATCTTTCAAGAAAACTAGAAAACCACCCAAGTCAGACCAAGCTCGCAAAGAAAGCAAAACGATCCGTGGACGACACGAAAGGAAACTCACCTTCCACCGGTGCCCGCACACCGTGCACTCGCAAAACGTCGTCATCGGCTCGTCGGCGCTGCGCGTCTGCGCCTGCGTGTAGCTGACCTTGCGCTGCTTGCACTTGCCGCACGTCAGCGCGTCGCTGATCGACTTCTCCGTCATCGGCACCTGCGCCTTCATCATGTTCTCGCGCGCCAGCGCCGACTCGAGCTGCCGCAGGTGCGCCGACTTGAGCTCGTCCGACGTCATCACCACGAACGCGTCCGCCGCGATCTCGCCCGCCAGCACGCGCCGCGCCAGCGCCGGGTTCGACCGGTTCTTGAGGTTCTGGAACAGCGACCGCAGTTTGGCCCGGTACTCGCTCGTCTCGCCCTTGTACGCCACGAACGCGGCCTTTTCCACCTCGATCGCCTTGACGAGCACGCGCTCCGGCGCGATCGTCGACCGGAACGCCAGGCCGTTGTACATCAGGCCGATGCAGTTGTCGCGCGTCGTCGAGCCCGTGCGGTTGACGTCGACGCCGTCGCTGTCGAACTTGCGCTTCTCGGGGTCGCCTTTGAACGCCGGGGTCCCGCCGTTGTTCTCCCCGCCACCTGTCTTGGTACTGGTGGCTGATCCCGCCGGCGCGGGTGACGCCGTTTTGCTTTGTGGCGTGCTGGCCGCGGGCGAGCCCGTCTTGGTGCCGTTGGCGGCCGCACCCGCGGCCCCGGTCCGCTTCTTCTCCAACTCCACCGCCTTCTTCCACTTGCTGACGATCTCGGCCGCCAGCGACTTGACCTCGGCGTTGGCGTGTGCCCGCAGCTTGCCCACGGTATGGCCCGCTCGGGTTGTCTGCGTCAGGGGACAGTCAGTGGTGAGTGAGAGAGCCAACAAACACTACAGGCAGCAGAAGAAACCCTACCCGAAGCACGTCCTCCGTCGGTGCTGTGCTTTTCTTCAGCTCCCCCATGATGGCGATAATGCTGGGGGCCGGCTCGTTGGAAGCGATCGCCTTGTTGAGCGCCTTGACGCGCGCCGTGAGCTCGCGCTCAATCGTCTTTTTGTCCGACATGGCGTCTTGATGCGGGGAAGAAAGGAAAGCGCAGTTCTCAGACGGTGGCCAGGGAATCGCAACGATCGATGCCGGGTTTTGAAGGGGGGCCAAACGGAGGCAAGGCGGCCACGGAACGGGTCACACAGGCGTGCGCAGCGGACGTCACCACTCGCTTAGCGGTACGGCACCAGGGTTGCCAAGTTCTGTGTGTTCCCGGATAGCCGAACGCCGGTCGTCGAGAGACGTCTGGTCCGGAGGTTGCGTCGTCGAAGAGGAGGCGCCGGGAGCGACGACGTCAAAACGGGGAAGTTGCGCAAAAGTGAACCCAACACGACAGCGATAACGAAGAGTGGCAAAGCCAAAAAAAAATGGAAATATAACTAGTCTCCAGAGACAACAACGTGAAGAGAAGGAAAACGGGTTGCGCTGGAGAAAAAGGCCGACGCGGAGCGGATGGCTAGCCGATGCGGGAGCTTTTGCGGACTTCGTGCGATATCTTGGCTTGGCGGACAAAAGCGTCGCGCAAAGGATTACGTTAGCGAACGTGCACGTGATCACTTCCCCAAAAAAAGACACTAAAAAGACTACGATGCACATAAAGAAGGATACTTAGTGCACAATATTTTATGCAACCTAGATTGCCGCATTAGGCAGCTTATACGTTGGCGATGCAAAGCTGATAGACGGCAACGAATACAGTTGATTGCGTCCAGGATGAGAGAGAAAAGAAGATGTGAATGTACACGCTGTATTTCTATGCGTCGTCTATTCTATAGCAAGTATTTTACAGTATTTAGTCTATGCTTTGTCGTGCAACGTAAAATGCATGAGCAGCGCATAGCCGTCTTCCAAGTGTTATATCTCCTTCCTCTCACCGTTGCCACTGCTGTCGCCACTTCTGTCGCCGCTGCCACCGCTGCCACCACTACTCGGCCGCAGCATCAAGTGGTACGTTGCCAGCTCCGCCGGCGTCAGCCGCCCCGGGCTCTTCACCGCCAGGTCCTCACCCTTCATGCTCTTTGGGAACGCAATCACGTCCCGCACCGACCCCGTGCCGCTCAGCACCGCCACCAGCCGGTCGAACCCCAGCGCAAACCCAGCGTGGGGCGGACACCCGGCCCGCAGCGCCGACAGCAGATGGGAAAACTGCGCCACACCGCGGTCGTCCATCTGCAGGACGTCCCGCAGCACGCGCTCCTGCACGGCGGCCACGTGGATGCGCCGGCTGCCGCCGCCGAGCTCGACGCCGTTGACCACGAGGTCATAGTGGTCGGCGCGGGCCCGCATGGGGTCGGTCGCCAGCAAGTCCACGTCCGTGGCGGTGCGCGGTGCCGTGAACGGGTGGTGCGTCGCGGCAAACCCGGCGGCGCCGCCCTGACCCGGATCGCCGTCGCCGTTTGCAGGATCCACCGGCGTAAACATGGGGAAATCGACCACCCACAAAAAGTGAAACTGGTCGTCGGCGCGCGGGAGGAGCGCCTGCGCAACCGCCGCACGGTACGCTTCCAGCCGCAGCAAACCGAGCGACGTGGAGCCGCCGCGGAACGGCGCGTTCGGGCGCGCTTGCACCAAGAGAATGTCGCCGTCGTCGAGGTCGGCAAAGGCGGGACCCAGCGCTGGGTCGGCACCGCTCGTAAGCTGCTCGCAGGCCTCGTGGCCCAGAGGTGCGAGGCCATTGAGAGGTTTGCTCGCGTCGTAAATCATGACGGCGGGCATGCCGTCCGGGTTCTTGGCCAGGGCAGGGGGCAGCGCATCGAACAGTTCCTGGACAAACCTGCGGCTATCGCGCGGCGAGCTGTCGTCGAGACGGAACCGGCACGCCTCAACAATGGGGTTATCCAACGACGTGATCATGCTGGTGAAGCTGTTCGGAAGAATGTGGTCGATACGCCGGATCTGCCAAAAATAAATCAAAATTAGAACGACCGGTCAGATTACAGAATGTGAATTTTTTTGGACTTCTCACCTCGCCAGGTATCCGCAGGTCTGGTTTGTCTGAACCGTACTTGGCCATGGCTTCTTCGTACGTCATGCGCAAAAAGGGCACATTAGGTAGTGCAGGAAAGGGTCTCGTAGCAGCTTTGGACGACAGTGCAGACTCAGCTCGTCGCACCGGCACCCATTCACCGCTGGCGGCGTTGTCGCCGCCGGCCAGGCAGTACGTCTGTCCCAAGTGGGCAAACAGCGCCCGCACGTATCCCTCCACTGCCTGCATCACGTCTGCGCCCGTCGCAAACGCCATCTCGAGGTCCAGTTGTGTAAACTCGGGCTGCCGGTCGGCGCGCAGGTCTTCGTCGCGAAAGCAGCGCGCAAACTGGAAATACGCGCCCGCCACGCCCGACGCCATCAGGATCTGCTTGAACTGCTGCGGGCTTTGCGGCAGCGCGTAGGCGTACCCGCGCCGGCGCGTGGGCACGACGAACTCGCGCGCGCCCTCGGGCGTCGACTTGAACAGCAGCGGGGTCTCGATCTCTTGGAAGCCCGCGGCCGTCAGCTGGCCGCGGGACCAGGCGGCGACGTCGCTGCGGAAGGCGAGGCGCTCGCGCAGAGCCGTCGAGAAGCGCATCTGCAGATGGCGCGCCGTCGCCGGGAAGACGGCGTCCTTGGACACGATGATGTCGCGGGGAAAAGCGTTGAGGACCTGAACGCGGCCGAGTTGGACAAGGGCACGGGTCGGCGCGGACGAGGCATCGGCGGCAACGGTACCGTCTTCTTCCACCAGCCCCGTGACAGCTACGGCGCTGTACGGCGGCGCAGCCTTGAGCTGCTGATGCAGCTCGTGCTCGGGACTGCCCTCGACGTCCCAGGCCGACCGGACCTGGACCGGCCGTGCCTGGCCCGGGTAGCGCACGTCGACAAAGGAAACTTTGGCGGAGACGTCCCTGCGGCGGCCCAAGAAGCCGTGCACGGTCACCTCCGCGCCGACGTGATAAGCATCTGGCGGGGACGCCGACGGGAATGCAACTAGGCTTACGTTAGAATCCGCATAAAATAATATGAAAAATGCGGTAAAAGTAAAAGAAAATCATACAGCTTTGCTTGTAGTCGTCCAATTGCTTCTGAGGGTCGTCTGCAGTAGCAGCTTTGGGTCCGCCGGAGGAGTCCCCGGTCAGGTGCAACGCAGAAACGGTGAAGGTACGGCAATGCAGCCGACTCGTCCGTGATGCACCACGACAACACGCCCAACATATTTGGGAACGAGCAGATGCAGCGCCTGGCTGCCAAGTTGCGAGGACGGCTTGCACGCCCCGACGTAGGGGGGCTTTGCTGGCCATGATTTACCGACAGGACCACAAGTCGGGTTTTTCGTATTCTTATTAACACATATTAAAAATCATAGAAAAATCACAAATAAAGAAAAAGGATGAACAGCTTCTGGTGCAAGTATCTCATCGTAGAAGAGGAAACTTGGGATTCTCGTGAAAAACAGCCGATGAGGTCCAGACAGTGCGTCAAAATCCTGATATTGGACTCATACTGTATTACCGAGCTTACGGTTCTGTGCCGGACCAATGACGACCCGCTCCGGCTGGCCCCACATAGTACAGCCAGCAGGAGAGTCATAAATATTTTCGGGAACTTGTCGAGCTTTCTGGTTTTTCTTCTTTTCTCTTTTTCTCTTCATCCTTCCACTTCAAAACAATGTACGTACTAGATTTTGTTCCACGTCGTCCCTTCCCGCAAGCGAGTATATGCTAACTTCTGCTCAGATGATGAAAGCCAGCGTGTATCCAGATGATCTGTTTTCCCCTTGCGGCGCAGGACGGTTCTCCCCTTCACTGCGGGCTCAAGCGACCGCCTGCGTGCGGCAAGGAATTGGGCAACGTGAAATAAGCGTTCGGCACACCCGACCTTGTTACATACGGACGCGATGACGGCACTCTGACCATTTTGAAGACGGAAGACGAAAGAGAGGGGTTCATTTATCTGTATTGGGAGAATAGGCGACATGGCATTAAAGTTGCAGCCGCCAATTTTTTTTTTTTACTAGTCACATCATCGGGCAACGTCGCTCGATCGTTAAAGCAGTTCGCTGGGATTATCTGCACTCGTTCAAAGTTGGACATCGCAAGCCTTTCTTCGGGGGTCTTTTTGGTTTTTGCTTTGCTGGTTTTAGATTGCCGTGTCAGTCATATGCTTTCGAGTTGGTAGCTTTTTTTCCTTT
The DNA here is from genome assembly GCA_001636815.1 of Niveomyces insectorum RCEF 264. NCBI lineage: Eukaryota > Fungi > Ascomycota > Sordariomycetes > Hypocreales > Cordycipitaceae > Niveomyces > Niveomyces insectorum. The sequence continues at coordinate 1,562,389 of AZHD01000007.1, read as the reverse complement.
TGGACACAGCGATCTTGTTTTTTAGTGAATTTCTACGGCTGTGTTATTGTATGTCATTTAAAAATTATACGAAGATACGATTCAACGGCAGAAATTAAATACATCGTTTAGGCAGCAATGCCTCCTTTGACACCCCTACGAGTAAAGATACCGGTATGACACAAAGCAAAGGTCTTTCCTATGGTAGTGTTGGATTTAATGAAAGCATTTAAGCTCCGAGTAAAAACTTCTATCGAATACACCCTTCTCCCGCGTGCCAACCTCAATTCCGAGCATACCTCCCTCTCCCGATAATCAGACCAAAAAAGGTAAATGGCCTAGGGGTTTTTGCCGAGTGCGGCCGTGAGTAGTGGTATTTGTTTTGTTATGTGATCTTTTCTTTCCTGGTTATCATTGGATGCCCGTTAATACAGCCCATCTACTAGGAACACCTGAACGGTTTTTGTGAAGAAACACATGGACGCAACCACTACCCTTCTAAAACACCCTGGCTGCGAATTACCGAGACCGCATCTTCAGACGCCCATCAGCACATCTCCCTTGAGGGTCTGTAGCTGGTCCTAATCGTTGTCCCCGTATAACTTGGGCCGAGACCGGTTTATATGAAAGCCCTGGCCGGACGGGAGTGAGATCGGTAAAATGGCAGCCTCCGAACCCATTCTTTTTTATTTGGCACAGCTTCGGCGACGGCTGGTTGAACTGGCTACGTTGTAGACACGGTTTTTATTCTTCGATCCCTTTCATGGGCATCTCCGTTGCAGTAGAAACCCTAATGTCGTCATGTAAGTTTTTTTCTATTTTTATTTTTTGGTTTCCCGTATTCTGCTAAACCCCCCAACGAGACACAGTAAACGAATAACGTAACGTGCCTATGCATGGTCCGCCGCTCACGAACATGCCAGCCAACCCGAGCATGACCCCCAGGTTTCCTGGGTAGGTCAAAATCCTGGACAATGTATGTCACTATAGAAAAAACCCAAGATAAACATACCAAGGGCAAAATCTACTTTATTTAGGTGTGCTTGCAGCATATCCATCAAGTCGTATACAATTGGCGCAAATCACCGAACAACGGATGACCGTTCTGCATGACATTCTCGAATCACGTTCCATTCAATAATCGCCAACGCAACGTATGCATTTTGATGCTTGATTAAAAGACAACATAAATCACTCGCTTGGATACCTTCCAAGTTTGAACCAATTATTACTATGTGAATACGCCTTCACAGCACCACCGGCGATAATCACGAGCCATTTACGGTTCTCGCAGTGCCTTGATAAACCTATCAAAGAGTGGAAATCAATTAAAAGGCTGAAGAGACAAGGTATGCATAGTGAACAACGAAAAGGTGGCGTTTAAATGAGAGCTGGTTGAGCGCTTGTGATACTTTCGGACTTTTGGTTACGTATTATTGGTTAGTTGCGCTCGGGCCAACTGGCTCGCAGGGCGGGTTGCTAGGCAATTTGAGGCTGGGGTAAACAAACACGGCGGGATTGCATGCAAATTGTTGAAACACTCCATCTTCAGTACTTTTAGCCATCGACATCACAGAACGCATCGGCTGTTTGTTCTCCCTTTCATCCCCACGAGATTTATCAGTGGATATGTCGACTACCATCGAAGCTCGTCTGGAGCGCATTTCGCTCTCTACCAAGAGCGAAAAGGAGGACCAGAAATCAAGAAAGGTACCCGATCAACTCTAGCGTGAATGAAAAATCAAGAAAGGTACCCGATAAGCTTTGGCGTGAATGGCATGCTCCAACGTTGCCAGTCATGCTGATTCTTCCCATTTCCCAGGACACGGCCATTCCGCTTTTGCCAAAGTCGACGCGCCCGACCCTCCTGAAGACGGCAATTCGAAATCAAACAGAGAAGGCATCTCTCGCGTCGATACGACGGCCAGCGGTCGCGACGCCGCCGACTTCCAGACCCCCTCCAAGCAGCGATGTCTTGCCCAAGGAGACGCGCGCAGAGACCAGGACGGTCGCTCTCGTTAAGCAGCCTGTCCTCAAGCTGTTGCATCTCGGCATGTTTGAGATTGGGAGGCCGCTGGGCAAGGGCAAGTTCGGCCGTGTGTATCTGGCCCGCGAGCGCGAGCATGGCTTCATCTGCGCGCTCAAAGTCTTGCACAAGGACGAGCTGCAGCAGAATCGTGTCGAGAAGCAAGTCCAGCGCGAGGTGGAGATCCAGTCCCACCTCCGTCACCCAAACGTCTTGAAGCTGTACGGCCATTTTCACGACCGCAAACGCATCTTTCTCATTCTGGAGTTTGCTGGCAAGGGCGAGTTGTACAAGCACTTGCGCAAGCAGAACCGGTTTTCGGAGACGAGAGCGGCGCAATACGTTGCGCAGATGGCGTGTGCGCTACGATATTTGCACAGCAAAAATGTCATCCACCGTGACATCAAGCCCGAGAATATTTTGGTGGGTGTACACGGCGAGATCAAGATCTCGGATTTTGGCTGGAGCGTCCACGCGCCCGGCGACCGGCGGACAACGTTTTGCGGCACACTCGACTATCTGCCACCGGAAATGGTCAACCCGAAGATATCGAATTACGCCTACGACCGGCGAGTGGATCTCTGGTCCCTCGGCGTCCTGGCTTACGAGTTTCTTGTTGGTGAAGCACCGTTTGAAGACTCTGCTGCTATGACACATCGGCGAATCGCACGGGCAGATATGACGGTGCCAGCATTCGTGAGCGAGGAAGCGACAGATCTGATCGAGAGGGTGAGTGATTTCTGATCGGGCCTTTGATTATTGAACATAGTGCTGATTGTGTATCAGCTCCTCGTTGTAGATCCGAAAAAGAGACTACCACTCGACAAGGTTCTTCAACACCCCTGGATCGTTAAGCACTGCCGATTGAGTGAGAGGGCTGTCGATTGATTTCAGTGTTTAATGGCGGCCTCGCGGAATCGTATTTTCTGGCACTCTCACTGTATCTTCAAAAAGCAATACCAAATCTTTGGTGATGAATTTATGACCATTCTAGAAACAGAAAATGCGTAAAGATGAAAATGAAAATGACCTCAACTCGTCATGACGGTTTGCGTCAAGACATTCAACCATAATATGAAGTCTTTGATATCTCCAGTGGGAAGGGAATTAACCTCCGCTGCGTGACCCGCCAGTAACCTGTTTGCCTTGTCGGTCACGTGGAAAGTTCAGCCCATTTCACATATGACTGTGGGCCTTCGGGGTTCCAACTGGCCGGAAACAACGCCCGAATGCACGTAGCTGCCCGACGTGAGCTTTTTCCCGCGCTTTTTTCCATGACATAAACGGTTGGCTGCATACTCTGTAATAGGCACTCTCCTAGCCTTAGCCCGGCCGCGCCTTCCCATCGCTGCGCAACCCAACGGGTGGGTTTAGCTCGTTCGCTGCTTCCCTTGTTTGTCGAATCTGCCCTTGCCTCACCCGCCCTGCCTCACCCGCCCTAGTCTTCGTCCTCCATACGTACTCCATAACGGGACCTGATATTTCGCGTCACATCCGACGAAGACCATCCCGCGACAACAAACAACAACTTATCGCGAAACTTGTGCGCCGTCTCACGCCCGGTTTTCTTCTGCCATTATCGCTTGCATTTGTTTCGTATGTACGGCCTTGTCACTAGCCTCGCCTTTTCTCGTGCTGTTTCCCTCGTCATCCGGAACCCACCCAGCCAATTTCCCGCATCGCCAGCCTTCGTCTTTTCTTTTTCTGTCGTTCCGTCTGTTCACTTCTCTCTCTTCTTTTCTTTTGCCCTCGCTTTCACCGTTTCTCTCGTCGCCTCTTTTTTACGTTGTCACAGTCGCCCGTTTGCCATGGCTTCCCCGCCAATGACCGTTGCCGTCTTTTGAAACATCGGATTGAACGCCGGCCTCGCCGCGTGCGCCCTCGCAATTTCCCACGCACTTTCTACGTCGACGGAGCATCTCTCGAATACCCTCGATTTGCCCGAACAGTGGACAGTCGCTTTCATTGCGAGGCGTTCCCTCTTTCGTTTACAATCTTCGACTCGAGTCGGAAGTCAGCGACAGGCTCTCCCGGGCAAGCGAAAGAGCTCTCGGGAACACGGGTTGCTTCATTTTTGCCGCATCCCGGACGTCGATCATCGCATTTCTCCCCCCTTGCCCTCTTTCAGGACCCCCCCCCTCTCGTCAGCGTGAACCCGGTCTCTGGGCGTAGCTGGTTTGACCACTCCGTGTGGGCTACACATCCACACACAACACGTCTTTCGACGGCTTCTACGATCGCAAGCTAGACGCCTGTTGGTTTTTTGGCTCCGCCAGCAAGCATGGCGAGCTCGTTTGAAAAGTCCGTCAAGGGCGCCACCAAGGTCAAGGTACGACTGCTTGTTTACTCTATTCTCTTTGGTCCCCGTTCGCTTGGTGTTTGGTTTCTGCCCTACTAACCTCAGCTTCCTTCTTTTTTCTGTAGCTTGCACCACCAAAAACAAAGTACATCGAGCACATCCTTATCGCGACACACGCCGGCGAAGCAGGCGTCGGTGAGGTCTTCCGGGCCTTGCAATACCGGCTGCACGATTCGACATGGACCACCGTGTTCAAGAGCCTGATTACCGCTCACCTTATGATCCGAGAAGGCTCGCCCGACGTCACACTGGCCTACCTTGCAAAGAACCGGAATCTGCTTGCACCCACCTCGATTAGTGATGGTGAGCAGCCTCCTGCCGTCTGAAGAGAGAGTCGAAACGGTGCTGGTGCGCGCGAGATCAAGGCAAAAAAATTAAAATAAAAAGCCATGCTAACAGTGTCGCAGCACAGTCCCAAGGCCGGAACATACGGCATTATGCAAACTACCTGAACGAGCGAGCACGAGCCTACCGCGAAACCAAGACCGACTGGGTACGAGTGAAGGAGACGCGCCTGGAAAAGCTCTCGGTCGAAAAGGGCCTGTTGCGCGAGACGGAAACGGTGCAGCACCAGCTGACTGCCCTCCTGAAATGCGACGTGGGTTTTTGTCCGGTGCCAGGAGAAAATCTTTCTTTCAAGACGATACCGGCCTCATTCACCGGCTAACATCTTCTCAGGTCGTCGACAACGAGACCGGGAACGAGATTACTATTTTTGTCTTCCGGTTGCTCGTCCTTGACCTGCTAGCTTTGTTTCAGGTGCTCAACCAAGCCATGATCAATATTTTGGGTAGGCGACGCTTTTTGACTGTTGCAGGTTCTTTCGGCGTATTATCAACGCGCTAACATGAGCGACGCAGGCCACTTTTTCGAAATGTCCAAAGTCGATGCCCAACGGGCCATGAAAATCTATCTCAACTTCACCCGCCAGACCGACTACGTCGTGCAATACCTCAGTGTGGCCCGGCAGTACGAGCACCACACCCGCGTCGAAGTGCCCAAATTGAAGCATGCGCCCGTCAACCTTGGCCGCCAGCTAGAAGAGTATCTGCAGGACCCCGACTTTGAGGTGCACCGGAGGCAGTATCTCGCCGAACTCGACGCCAAAAAATCACAAGGCGGCTCGAGTGGCGGCGGCGCATCCGCCGCGACGCGGTCGGATGCGGGCCAGAAGAACGTTGCGTCTGTGAACCGAAGCAACACCACGCATGCTGCATCGTCCGTCGCACCGAAACCGGCGGCGAAAGCAAAGGGCCCGGATCCTGATCTCATCGACTTTTTCGGCTCCATTGAGCAAAACCAGACGCCAATGGCTGCACAGCCCGCGCAGCCGCAACAGATGGCGCCGACAGGCGTCACACCGTGGGGGGTACCAAACAACGGTGGCGTTTTTGCGGCGCCGCAACAAACAGGGCTGTTCCAGCAAAACGGCCTGGCCGCTCAGCCCACGGGCTTCCAGCAAACCAACCCGTTTCAGATGCAACAAGCCACCGGCGCCTTTTTTGGCCAGCCACCGGCGCCACAGCAACAGCCCGCTTTTACGGGTATGGGCTTCGGTGGCTTTACACAACAACCACAACAACCACAGCAGCAGCAGCAACCGTCGTCCTTCCAGCCGGGCTCCCTCGCGTCGATACCCCAAAACTCGATGGCCTCGTTCCAGCCGCAATCCACCCTGGCACCACAACAACTGAGCATGCCGACAGGACAACAGACCACGAACCCTTTCCGGCAATCGATGCTGATGAGCAACCCGACAGGCATGCAGTCCCCCACGGCCTTGAACAGCAACGGAATGAACAGCAACAACAACACGAACAACAACGGGTTCGCGTCGCCAGCCAACCCGCTTGTGCCGCAACGGACATCGACCAATCCGTTCGCGCGCGGGTCACCGCAAGCAAGCCAGCCCTTTGGCGCTCCCGGCGCGGGGCAACCAGCTGCTCTCGTTCCCAACAAGACGGGCACGAACCCCTTTGCCAAGGACTACGGTGTGCAACAGGCCCCACGGCCGCACACCGCGGGCGGCGTCAGCAACAACGCGCCTGCTGCGCCCAGCGCTGCCCTCATGCCCCAGCCCACAGGCAGCACCAACCCGTTCCGGCAATCGGCCTTCATCAACCAGCAAACGGGCATGGGGTGGCAGCACAGCCAACCGACGGGCGGGCTGCTGGGCCAGTTGGAAACGGTTCCGGTTTTCCCGCGGCCCGCGCAGCAAACACCATGGCAATGAGTGGGAGTGTGTTGTTTTGTCTTTGGTACTGGCAAGAGGTTATATTTGCTTGCAGGCCGTCTAATTTTTTGTTCGGCCTCTATCGACTGTTGATCCAGCGAGATGTATCTTCTTAAGAAGCCTGGTCCAAGCGGTTTCCATCTACGTCCCCTTTTTAGCATGTTTCCCATCTTTTCGCATCCCTTTGTCAATTACACCATTTGTCGTCAAGATTAAGCCTCTGTTGATTTCGATTTTGTTATCTTTATATAAGACTAATTTCCAGAAGCATGTGCGGAATAAATGCGACGCGACTATCTGATCCACGAGCTGGAAATTTTTTGTAATCCTGTTTGCAACAGCTTATACCGTTAAGGATGCTTTTTATGATTCCTTGTCCGGGCACGTTGCTAATGTACACTTTTAATATGTAATCCCCGTGGTTTAGACACCATAACCCACGCCAAGTGGTAACTGTATCGAAAACCGAAAAAAAAGTCCACACCGAAAACGCCTTTGCAATGCTCGAAAGAAGCCTCCCCCACCCTAAAGAAAGGACCCCGTATTCTCCCACCACTAGGCCACGTCCACTTCCATCTTGATGGGCAGACTCTCCGACGGATCGACGGCCGCCAGGGACGCGCCCAGCGTGGCCACTTCGGCCGCCGACAACCCCGGGCCGGCCTCCTTCTCGTCGCCCACGAAGACGGCCAGTCCCGAGAACGCCTCGAACAGCGCCCGCGCGCAGTACTCGTGCACGTCGTAGCCGCCCACCACGTGGCTGGTGTGCTCGCGCGCGTTCTGCAGCCACGGGTTGCGGTACGGGCCGGGCTGCACGCGGAACCGCGCCGGGGGCGGGTCCAGCCCCTCGAAGGGGTCGTAGGGCCCTTCGGCGGCGGCGCCCGCGGCCGCCTTCCGCTTGTCCTTGAGCCCGCGGATGGTCAGACCGCCGTTGCCGTTGTTCCCGGCGGCAGCAGCAGCAGCACCACCACCACCACCAATGGGGGTTCCCTCGCGCGCCTGCAGCGCCTGCTCCTCGGCCGCCAGCAGGCCCTCCCGCTGGTGCTGCCCGCGGCGCCGCAGAAGGATCCGCCCCGCGGCCGCGCCG